>JAVQJS010075921.1:0-7500 GCA_036024795.1 Galaxias rostratus
CACACACACACACACACACACACACACACACACACACACACACACACACACACACACACACACACACACACACACACACACACACACACACACACACACACACACACACCTCTGCCTGGACCTATGGGCTTGTTAAAAGGGTTGGGTTACGGGAACTCATCTAGGCCTGGGTCTTCTCCTGTTTGTAGGTGGTAGGTGTCTTATGGGAGTGAGGGCGGTGCTCCATTGGGTGTAAGGTTCATGCGTGGGCGGTGCATGCCTATTTTATGTTCTGCATTTGTTTTTGGCGGTGAAGCAAGGTGACTTGTCCTCCGCTCAACCGCTCACTACTGCTGTGGCAGCATTACCAGATATGGAAGGAGAGTGTTGGTTACCAACGTGCTGTGGCAGGGTAAGCTACCAGTGGCGAAGCCCTCGAACATGTTCCACAGCGAACCTTGGACCACACTGTGTGGTTAGCACTGAATTACCCGGAAAGTCGACACTAAGTGGGGATCTCTCATTCCACTTCCATTGCAAATCAAAGCAACTAAAGTAGCAATCTGCAATGACTTGTATTTGACTCCTCTGTGTTGTGAACTGTGTTACCCAGATCAACGGGCCAGCGTACTCTACAGACACACCGGTTAAGTTAGCGGGTCAGCTGGCTGGGAAGTCTGCTCCCCGTTAGATTGTTACATTCCCTGTTTTCCCCCCGAATCCCTGTGAACAGAATGGTTTCCTTTGGAGACTCTTTTTTTTTTTTTTTTTAATATATCGAGGCTGCTTCAGTGATATTAAGTCGGATAGACTCGCCTACACAGTGAAGCTGGCTGGCCGTCTTGGACCGGAGGCGTTCTGTGAATGGGCTCCCCATGGTGGGCTGGAGGGGCCGTGGTGGGCTGGAGGGGCCGTGCTCCGGCGGGCCTCACCAGCCTCGGAGGTGCGCCCCGAAACCCCCACGCCACGGCGGCGCTCTGGCCCCTTTGAAGTGAAATGCTAAAGACAAGGAAAAGAGGAGCCGTGGATCGGATCGGTGTTCCCGACGTTGGGAGACACGCAGCGCCTCAGGCACAGGCAAACGCCTCCAGTCTAAACTCCTTAACAGCAGCCCCGGCAAAACGCTGCCGTCGCCGCGGCCGTTTGTTTATCCCTAAGACAGACTGACGGGGATAGGGCTCGGCTAAAGTTACCCTGCTAAGAGGGTAGCGCAGTTAGAAGCCATTTATTTTGTGTGTGTGTGTGTGTGTGTGTGTGTGTGTATAAATCTTCTCTTTGATCGTATGGAGTGATTTTGAAGCCTTTAAGGGTATGTGACAGCATGCCGTTTCAGTTGAACAGAAACGCTTCATGAATCAATGGAAACATCTGTGCTTTGCTTCATTATGGCGAGCGGCAGCACACACCTTGGGTGTTTGCCATGCAATCTGGCGCGGTGCCATCTCACATGGGGCTGTCATGTACATCGCGTGTGTAGGTGTGTGTGTGTGTATGTGTGTGTATGTGCTGGCATGTACACTCATCTGTCTGTATTAACACTCTTAGATTCCACCTGTGTCCCCCCGGACTTCCTGTGCACTGTCAAAGGTCTGCCTGCACAGTTAAGCCACATAGCTGCCTTTGTTTGTGAGTGTGTGTGTGCGTGCGTGCGTGTGCGTGCTGTCGTGGCTATAACCTATTTTGTCCAACAACATGGTTGTAAACTTAGCTTGTATTAACAGTGCGTGCGTGCGTGTGCGTGCGTGCGTGGGTGTTATCCACGTAGCTGCCTTTGCTTTGTGTGTGTGTGTGCGTGGACAATGTGGTGGTATCCAGATTGTCTGTGTGTGGTAAATGTTGTGGTGTTATTCACATAGCTGCTTGTGTGTGTGCGTGCGTGTGAGCGTGCGTGTGTGGACGGTGCGGTGTTGATCACAAAGCTGCCTTTGCCTGTCTGTGTGTGTGTGTGTGTGTTTGTGTGTGTGTGGACGGTGTAGTGGTAGCTGTCTTTGCTTGTCTATGTGTGTGGTGAATGTTGTGGTGTTATCCACATAGCTGCCATTGATTTTGTGTGTGTGTGTGCATATGTGCGTGCGTGCGTGTGTGTGTGTGTGTTTGTGTGGTTGCCGTGGGGTTATCCGCCGTTCACAAAAGGCCGCCGCGTTGCCATGGCAGAGACGGCACCGCAATGACTGTCGCCACGGCCGCCAACCGCCGAGCTAAATGAGCACTCTGTCATGTCACCCAAGTCGCGGGGGGATCGGGCTAATCAGCACCTGGCCCAGACACCTCTGTCCCCGGGCCCCGGCTTCAAACAGCTCGGTCTCCGCTCGCTCCCGTTTGAAGGCCCCGGGGAGCCGGATGGAGGGCACAGGCTTGTTAAGTGTTGTACTGATCGGCCCTGCCGACCCTCGCCTCCTTTCATGGTCAACAGAAACCTTGAAACGTGGAGAAATGTCACCAGGACACTTTTGGACTTCTGGAGTCAAACTGCGGAGCGCGTGTGCCGAGAGAGCGGAGGCTTTCAGTCTGCGTATGGATCGGGAAAAAAAACCTAAAAACAATCCCACGTTCGAATCTGTCTCATCTCACAGATCGATTCCTTTTTATTTTTCGTATAAAGATGTGCGGCCCCTGTAGAGCGAGAGAGAGAGAGAGAGAGATGGACAGAGTCAAAGGGGGACGAGGGGAAGCCTTCAATTAAAACGGATTTCAATTAAAGTTATTCTACCTGGCCTGATGAGAGGGCTCCAGCGAGGTGATACAATCTCTGAGGTACAGCCGGGGCCTGGGCTGAGGATTGAACCCGACTATTGAAGCTAATTGAATTTGAGAACGATAAGGTTGAACGTGTGTAGCTCCTTAAAAGTAGTAAGGTGAAAGGGAGGAGAGATAGAGAGAGAGAGGAAGAGAAGTGCGAGTGTGTGTGTCCGTGTGTGTGTGTGGCGGGGGGGGGGGTCACTGAAGCCAACGAGAGAGTATGGAGTGAGCAAAGAGATAGAGGAGGGAGGGAGTGAGAGAGAGAGAGGGAGGGAGTGAGGGATGAGTTATTTTCTGTTGTGATAAAGGTGGAGGGGGTTGTTCAAAAACAGTTTCCATTCCTCCAAACTTTCCCTGAGACACCTTGCCTGTAACCTTGGGAATAAGCTACCGGGTGACATGCATGCTTAAATAAATGTGCGTGTTAGTGTTAGAAGCAGAAGGTGTTTCATAAATAAATATTGAGACAGCACTGTAGGTATTTGAATAGGAGAAGAAGAGGCAGAGCCCGGATCAGCGTTATCGGCACACTCCCGTGGAGGCCTCTTTAACGCTGCATCCTGTGAGCCCGGAGGACTTCTTCTACATGGCGAATGAGCGCGCCACGCCGCCAACTTCCACTTTAGTCAACACCACTTTCAAACCGACTCCTTTCTCCAAAGGTACGCCGCTTTGGGCTCCGAACCGCGGCAGTTCAAAAGTGCAGGCCGCCTGTCGACGCAGCGATTTATTTCTAGGCTATTACACATTGTTTATCGGCCGAGGTCCCTCGCCGGGAAAGAACACGAATCGATAAAAGGCGGCGATGAGCGGCCGGGGCCGCGTGCCTCCTCTTTGTCCTGTTGTTCACAGCCGTGTCTCCTGTGTCCTCCTCTGCAGACTTCCCCGTGCTGGAGCCGTCGTCCGAGAGCGGCTGCCCGTCCGACGTGCCCTCCTTCATGGACGGCTTCCTCTACGTGTCCCCCGGGCCCTCCAGAGCCACGCTGGACCGACGAGGCAGAGACGGTGAGTCCTCCCCCAGGCGTGGGGCCCCCCCCCCCCCCCGCACGTCAATCAGTCAGCCAATGAGGGGGGAGGGTTCTTTCCTTAAACAGGCGGAATGCCAACATGCACTCGGCTTAAGCCGTCCATCAATCAATCTCTGTCGGTTGTTCCCCATCAAACATGTCAGTCGGGTCGATCCCCAGATCAAACAGCCCCATCAGAACAATCGATGGACTTCGTCAGTCACTGCCGCTTCCCGGTTTGGTCGTCCTCACAATTGACCCGTCAGTCAGGACAGTGCTTAGAAAACACCAGCCAGTCTCAGGTCAGGCTCCCTGCAATGCAACGACGACCACCCTCTTTGCCCAGTAGGTGGCACTGTGACTATGAGAACGAGAGGTAGACTCCCAGCGTAAAAGGCACAGACCCTCCTCCTCCTCCTCCTCCTGCTCCTCTCCACCGAGGCCATTTAAAAACTTTTAATCAGGGCTGTTTTCCCAGTCATCTCTCGCTTGCCGCGCCTGGTAGACTGGAAGAGGCGGCCTCCTCCTCTTTGGCAACAGCTGCAGTGCTGTTGGGGCGCCCTGGATGATCAGGAGCGGGAGCCAGCGTGCGGCGTTCCCCCCGGGACGGCAGCCGGCTGGGACGTGGGGAGGCGTGCGGAGCTACCTGCTACATGGAAACCAGCTGGAGTGGACCGTCTCATCTGTAGGGGAAAGGGCTCCGCGTTTTCTTCTCGTCCTTTGTTCCGCCAACTTCCACTAACCACCACCCCAACTGCCGCCGTGTCTGTCTTTCTCTCCTCTCCCTTTCCATGCTTTGTTTACTCTGCTTGGGAACGATCGACCTGAATAGGAATAATTAAAGGCAGACTTTTAGCTGTCCTCTAATCCTGTGATGTTCAGAAAGTGCAGATAGCTTTGCTGTGGGCTCTGCTGGGTTTGCCGTTGCTCTCTCGTCTTTCCAGGGAGATTTTTCTCACCGACTAAAGTCAGGGGTTTCATCTGGCCAGTGCTTCACACTTATTTCCGCTGCCGATTGGAGAGGGTGGCTTTGGTCTCCTAGCACAGTCACGTTGAGAGGCTCTTGATAGGGCACACACATCGGGATCAAGTTCTGGGTGCTGTGCAAGAGATGGCTGCTTTTCAACCGAATCACCCATCCCCTTTTTTTTCTCGCCGAGGCATGTCTAGTCACCGTCATTCGGCTAGCTTTCCAAAGTTCAATAGCAGACAAGCACTGGAATGGTCGGGCCAATAAATGCCTTGTTATTCCATTTATAATAGAAGGCTCTCCGTGTTCGGCTTTGTTAACAGTGCCTTGAGTGAAGCCGAGCGAGGGACGGAAGCTTAAACTCTGAATTCCGGCGTTTTCCTTTCGGAGCCTTGTGTGAGAGACGGGAGCTATTTGTAGGGACTCCCTGCCTAATGGTGGGATGGTCTATACATACACCCGGGCGTCTTCATAATTCATGGGGTCTGCACAGAGGGCTTTAATAAAAAGCTCCGCACCGCTGGAGCGACTCGAAAACAGGGAACGCTTTTGCTCGGCGGAACAGACGTCCGTCAGGGGTCGGGACGCAGCACTGCGTTCCCGTTCCACAGAGTGTGGTCGCTGGGTGGGGCGCAGTGATCCGCCGTCACGGCTTTCTCTGCGTGCGTTGGAGCCCGCTCTACTGGGTACCGACTGGTGTGGTGTTGCTCGTGTGTTCAAACTGCCCCAGACATTTGCAGTATGCCTGGGCTCGAGCCTGCGATAGCCCTCCTCTCTAACAGCAGGCAGAGGTAGTCCATCTCTGACAGACTGAGTGTGTTCAAGGTGAGCCGGGCAGAGGGGAATTACTCACTCGAAATGGTGAGTGGCAGCAGGGAAACGGCACCTCTAATTTCTGATTAGTTTGTCTTTTCCTCATGAGTGCGTCTGCTCTCCCGCTGCTGCAGCGAGATGGAACTCCTTCTGAGCAAGTGTGTGTGTGTGTGTGTGTGTGTGTGTGTGTGTGTGTGTGTGTGTGTGTGTGTGTGTGTGTGTGTGTGTGTGTGTCAAGAAGAATAGGCCCACAAAAAGAACAATGAGTCCAACAACTTTTCAGGTCAAAAGTCATCTAGAATCTGAAGTGAACATTGTCGGATGGAAAATTGGGTGGATTTTTGTTTAGAACAATGCTGTGTATTGTAAGGAGCAAACGCCTTGAGCGGCAGCCTTTGCTTATTGTTAGTACTGTTTGGCCTATTGTTAGCAGCGCGCAACTGTTGGTCCATTTAATAACATTTTAAACAAGCACAAACTTAAATAAAAAGAAAAATTGTACGACTTAAATATATAATCTCCAAGCTGTCCAAGCTCCAGTGTCTTCTTTCTCTTTGTCTTTATTGAAGTGAGCTTTAGATTTCACGGCGGTCTCCCACCAACAGCAGCACCTTCCCATCCCCTCCTTCCACCTGATTTCCATTTGCAGCCCGACTGACAGCCTGCCTGGGAGACGTCTCCATCGCAGGCCGGTTGTTCTGAAGACGTGACGCAGGCAGGAAGAGAAGACATGGCTCGATGGGGGGATGTGTTTGCGTAGAGTAGCGTGTCGCTGTAGATAACGCGTTGAGAGGCCCACCCGGAAGCCACTTCAACGGCAGTTAACCTGACAAAGCGCTCCGTGTGCCAACACCGACACAGCCTTAACTTTGTCACGACGGAAAAAACCTCAACCATTCTGAACTTTTCCCCCGCCACAGAACATGCGCGTTTCGGTCTCGACGTGTTTTGTTTCCTTCCTCACTTCAGCTTGGTACTCGGTCCCCGGCCTTATTGTGCGGGGAGACGTCCTAATGAGTTCATTGACGACTTGATTAGGCCAATCAGTGTCCTCATTGTGCCCACTCGGGCTGTTCCCGGCGCCTCACAGAGACAGCGAGGGGGGAGCCAGGGGCTCCGAGCCTCGCCCGGCTCCACGCGGCCCTCTCCCCGCCGTCTCCCGGAGAACCCCGAACGCGGGATCGCTCCCGGCGCTGACGGCTAATTGGCCCAATTTTGTCAGCGCAGGCGTGCTTTTTTTGGGGAGGCTCCTTCTGTGAGATTCCCTCTGGAGGCTGGTGGCGGACCCCCCCTCACGCGGCTGGGCCGGGGGGAGCCGCCGCCGTGTGTGTGTTGGGGAGAACAGCTGGAGACGGACGCAGCTGCTTGATTGTGAATCAAGCGCTATTGTCCCCCCCCCTCCCCTCTCACACCCTCTTAGCTCGCCGCGCTAGCTCACAAACTAGCGCTCCGCCACCCGCGACAGTCGGCGCAGAGGCCCGGACTGGAACAGAGCAGGAAGACGAGGCTCCGAGGTTCACTGAAGCCTGGGATCCAGATAGCAGGAGTCACCATGGCGCCAGCTTGTGATAGGGCGCCTGGTGGCATGTGCCATGCCATTCAGTGCCTTGTAAGCGGCGGATGAGGCCGATAGATTCCAGTGTAGCCAGATAGAATGCTATTAAAAAGCACTTCCAGCTATTTCCTCCTAGGCGCAATGTTGGATCCTGCACTGAATAAGAAGCAGACTACACATGCCAGATGGCTGAACAAATTACAGACACCAATATGCACAGTAATTCTGGAGTTAGAGTCCTATTAAACATGCTTGTGTGATACACTCTCATTTGTCCGTGCGTATTTGATTATCATTAACTTGTGGTTTCTCAAAGCCTCGTAGAGGATTTGGTGGAGAGCGTTCTCCTCTGTTCCCTGAGTTAACCGGCAGCCTTGAAAGGCACCAGTTCTAAACGTCCAATCTGTCTGCCACAGCTCCTTTGCTCTCCTTTCTCC
>JAVQJS010075942.1:0-17035 GCA_036024795.1 Galaxias rostratus
ACACACACACACACACACACACACACACACACACACACACACACACACACACACACACACACACACACACACACACACACACACACACACACACACACACACACCTCTCCCTCCCTCCATCTCCCTAAGGCCTTGTGAGACAAGAGGCACAAAATTAAGAAACTCCCACAGGAATGCTCGATCAAAGCCAGTCGCCGGCACACAGGCCAAGCATTCCACTGAGACAGACCTATAGTCACTCCCCTACACATACACACACTTACAAAGACAGGTGCCAACCTTTGTGTAGAAAAAACTGTGTTGGCCTCTCTGTCTGTGTGTAAGGGGGTGAGTGTGTGCCCCTCTCTCCCTCCAGCAGCACTGGCTTTATGGGGTTGTTATAAATAGCCCTTGGACCAACAAAAGCAGAACTCTAGTTGAACCTCGCTAGTAGGAGACGGTAGGAGAGGAGAGGGGGGAGTTCCAGTGAGGGGCCTCCAAGTACAGGACCAACTCGAAGTCTGCAGCCATAGGAGAACCACTCCATGGGGCCAGACCAAGGGACCTCATCTCTTTTTTACTTATGAAAGAATGTGCATTACTACTAGACTAGTCTTGTGTCTGGATAACTCAGTGAGATTGGGAGTTTCGTAGCTATAATCCTACTGTGAACAGAGGTGGCTTAGTGGGGTAAGACCGCTACCTGGTGATCAGAAAGTCATGAGTTCAAATCCAAACCAGGAACACCACCACCAGTGTGCCCTTGAGCAAGGCACTTCTGAAATTGCTCCAGGGGACTGTCACTATAATCTTATTGCAAGTCTCTTTGGATATGAGTGATAAATGATGAAAATGAAAACCAACATGAGAATGAGATCAAAATGTGAGCAAGAACGTTGTCTGTAAACATTATAGTCAAACTCTTTTTGTTCAAACCGAACAAAAAGTAAACCAAAGCAGCATTTTTAGCATGAAACATATGCAGCATATTTTAACAATACCAGCCTATCATTTTGTCACAGATTATAACTCAGGGATACTCTGGAGGGGGTTTGGTCTGCCCATGCAGACACAACAAACTCTGCTTGGGTAAAGTGAAAATGTGTCTGAGCGAGAACTACAGTCAAGATAGTTGAACTGACATTTATACGCGAGGAAAATCCTCTAATACTCCACATTACTTCTATCTCTGGTTCACTGATGAAGTTGAGCCATTGTGTGGTGTGATATGATATTGAAATGATGTGCCAGGGAGTACAAAGCTATGTTAAGGAGTGTGGGGGGTTTAAGTGATACATCCTTCCCCTAAATCTTGCCTGCAGCCTTGCCATGTGCAATAACAGTCTAGGAATGCCCCCCCCCCTCCTTTGCTCCCCCGTAACCCCCGCTACTACAGCTGTGTTTAGACAGCAGCTCCTTGATACAATCCTCCACTACTTTACAATAAAGGCTTGGTGGCAGACGATGGTCTTAGGGCAAACATCCCAGATCAGCTTACAGTCTACTTGATCCTGACTGTGATCCATAGAGGACATAGAAATACCTAACGCACCTCAGATGTGACACTGGTGATCTTAAAATTATCCAGAGAATACATGCTATTAGAATGTGTTGTTTTATATAAACAAAATAGCTCTTCCTGAAAAACATCTATTGTGAGAATGACCAATAGATGACCTTAATCCCTACATTTAATTTATTTTCAAAGAAAATATGCAAAACCAGGAATCGCAGGGATCGCAAATCCCCTCATTTCACAGCCGATCTAACTGACCAGCAGGCATAGTTTGCTTTGTGAAGTCCCCGCCCGGGCGCTAGAATGAGGGGATCTGAAGACGCATCCGTCCGTCGAGCAGGACTGCCATTTAGAGCACCTGACAGGCACAAAGGGTCTCAAGGACTGAGCTGGCCGGGCTCATCGCGGCGGGTGTGGAGAGACGTACGGCCGCACAGACGCGCGGGGAGCGTGCCGCAGACAGGCGTCAGGCGAGCCGAGGGAGTGCGCGGCGCAGACAGATGACACGCATGCCGCGCGGTTTCTGTCCGAAGGATGAAGGCCGCTCTGGCGTTTGGAAGAGGGTCTTTGAGGTGGCTGGGGAGGAGGGGGTAATGGGTAGCGGCTGTCAAGCATGCAATTATTAAGGAGCGGCCATTCGACACGCACACACTGCGCTGGCATACACACGCTTGTATCACACATCCACGCAGGCTCTGACACACGCAGACAGGCAGCCACACTGGTACGGCCTTCCCACCGGCCTTCAGAAATCTGTTATCCCTTTTGGCAACAGCCTTTTGGGTGTCGACACACCAATATCTGCCCACAGATACACCAACGCACTGAAAACGCAAATGCAGTTCTACTAGCACACACACCAAACTAAAATCACACATGCCTTTCCATATACATACACCGAATCAAATAGAGCATGCCTGACATTCCTGAGGGACACTCAACAAGTTGTGGGGTTTAAAGGGGCAAGCCGCTGCTCCTAACCTAAGGGGGCTGCTATGGTCACGGCCACAGAGGCGCTTTGAAAGTGACACATGCCCCCTGGTCGGGATACCACATCAAACCACGATCCACCGAGAGGGACAGGGGCTTGTCAGTCAAAGTGGGTTTAGAGCTTTCAGAAGCCTGCTATGAGTCATCCGCGCAGAGGCTCCAGCACACTCAATAGGGGCGTTCTGAGATCAAGGGGGTTCTAAGATCAAAACGTTTGCTTTAACGTCCCCAGCGGCAAAAAGCGCAACACACACCTAGACCGTACGAGTAAAAGAAGCACAACATTCAGTGTTCAGGTTCAACTATGACTGACCAAAAAGCACTGCGCTCATGTTCTCTCTCTGCCTTGAAAAAGGATATGATTGGGCGGGAGGAAGTTCCAGCTGAGGACTTGATTGGCCAGGGCTAGGTACCGCTGGAACACCGAGGACATCTGGGCATTGAGGTTCTCTCTGCGACTGAACTCCTGCAGGATCTCCATGGTCAGCACAAAGATCTGACGCAGGTCGTCCTCCTGATAAACAAAGTAAGAAGCATAGGTTAGTGCACCCATACAAACGTACACAGACATAGACTTTTGGAGCATATAAATGTCTCCGGTTACAACCAAGGTCCAAAACCGTTAAACTACACTACTACTGCAAATAAACATTTGAAAACGGTGGTCGTGGGCAGACCTGAAAGAGGCGTTTGCAGCTGCCGTGGAACTCCATGCTAAGGCCGATGTTGCTTGTCTTGCTCGAGCTTGAGAACTCGCTGAGCAGGGCAGTCAGAATGGAGCAGGCCAGCGTCTGCTGCAGGGGCCGCACAGAAGAAACAGATGGGGTGAAAAGTCATCAATGAGATTATGCAACTCAAAATATTGAATACACAAATTCACAAGGAACAATGATACGGTTTCTGGCAGTGACTTGATTTGTCTCATAGGGAAACACATGTGAAACATTAAATATTTATACCAAAATAAAATATATACAAGGTTTATATTCGCAATTGTATACATAAACAAACGGTAATTATTGAAATGTGATGTTACATTCAAAGTCCGTCCTCCTAAGCACTAATGGTAGTACATAATAGAATAATAGAATCACAATAAATAGTGCCATCTAGTGGACAAAGAAAAGTGGCTGTCTAAAACAACTACAATATTCCCATTAGTCCTTTACACAATTCTTAGATGAGATGCAATTTCCTTGCAAGTGCATAAGGTGACCTTACAAAATAACAAACAAATCTGCTTACCACTGTGGGGTTTCCACTGCTGATGAGCTGGCCAACCTCATGGAAGATTCCTTTACAGTTGATTGACTTGTCCAGAGAGCCCCTTTTCACAATAACCGCCACAGCAAGCAAAATCTGTTCCCGCACATATTTCTGAACACTGCAGGAGAGAGTTAAATCATATTTTATTGTCTTTCTAGAAAACATAGGAACAGAACAAGTTGATGAAGCTAGTTGGGCAGGACGAAAAGAGTAGAGATAAGGAGCAATAGAAAAAACAAGCTAGGAAAGAAGTGTGGATGTAGAAGTAGCTATACCTGTTTCTGAATAGCCTCAGACCATAAAAGACTGTATCTGATGGTATCAGGGAGGCAGAGAATGTAACATCTGCATGAGCTCTGCAATTTCACTGCCCATTTAACCTCCATTGGAAAGCAGATTTAAATTTTCTAAATGCCACCTCATGGATAAAACATATCCAAAACATGGATAAAAGTCAACACTATACAATAGAAAGTACCAGAGAACTGAAAAGCAAATCAGGTCATAAGGGGAATCTTAAGGCGTCTTTGGGCTGTTGAGCTCCATATTACAGACACAGCCAGAACTAAATCAATAGCAGTGAATTTGCGTCTGACATTGAGCGGAAAGTATAAGTGTGAAAAGAGAGGAAATATTAGGTAGATAAACTCCAAACAAAACAAAGAAAGGGAAAGGGACAAATCTGAAAATCAACCATTAAATACCAGAATCTTTTGCATCAAACCCATGCTGCCCCCACACCCACAAACACATATAAAATACAAAAAAGCAATCACACACGTACTTTGGTCTCTGCAAGACGTAGGTGAGGAGGAATGTTCGGAGAGACTCAATGCTGCTCTTCTCCAGCAGGATCCACTCCCTCACCACCGCCTCCATGATGGCTGTGGCAGCCTGGAACAGCACATAGTCCACTTTACTGGTCTCTGGTGGGTGGGTGGGTGGAAGGAAGGAATGGAAAAGGACAAAGGAGTTGCTGGTGTTCATTGGAGTAAATCACAGCAATGCAGCATAAATGTTTCATATGTTGGGATTGATGACGAACTGAGATCTCAGATTATGATATACAAAGTAATATTACTATATAGTAATATAATAGTAATATAATATAATCTAAATTAATAGAAATTAAACAAACGGCACATGCGAAACAAAATCTCTATGCTATTCCTGAGATAATTGTCATAATTTTAAATTGACTTTCTGATAAAGACATTCAGTCCTACAACCATCTTAACTTGGCATTTGCAGCTTTACAACCCTAAAGCTGAAATACTGTTTAGGTTTAGGATAAAGATTTTAGAACGATTATCAGAATTATGTGTTTGTACAGTTTTTGCACTGGTAACAATTCCCAGAGTGCATTTACTTGACATGTGTTACTGCTTCAGCTCATACAGTGTACTGGAGTTCTAGAACTGTTACCCTAGTCCAGAATAATAAAAAACCTAAAAATAGAAATCCAGCAATGTTTTGGCCTACACAAAAGAAATGTAACCATTTATGCTGTGCTATTTCAATTTAAAATTAAAATGTTTCAAATTTGAATGTAGCCTGAACTAGTTTGTGAAGCGTAACCAAAGTTTTACCTTGTGTCAGGTAGGCAGCTTTGAAACAAAAGTTCCAATTGCCATCTGTGCACTTTTGACAAAACCATGCGATGAGACTGATACAGCCATTAAAGTAACGATATGCTACATTCTGCAAACTTCCCTAAATACGGTATTATTTGACGTACAAACTTCAGGGTGTTATTGATCAACTATACAATCTCTGTGGTTATCCACATATGCCCAGTTTGCACACAATTAGGAACAGTCAGCTTCAGACTAAAAGACTGTTGTGACACTTACCTAAGATGTGTTTGCAAACAGCAAATGGAGATTTGGATTTTCTGAAGGACAGAAATATGTGTTCTGCATGTTGCCTCTGTTCCGTACTGACCATGGACGGCGGGGCCTGCAACCACCGAATAAAATAAACATGCAAACCAATGATTAGATACGTACATACATAATAGATTGGACTACAACTACAATAATAAAATGTAAAATATCAAGTGTCTTTCATAGGATAAAGTGACCTTTGAAAAAAATTGCATGTGGCATATTAAAAATAAGTTCAACAAAAATTTTGTTTTAATATTGGAGTCCCCATCAATCATTGAAAGAATAGTGCAGTTGTAGGTCATTTGTGTCCATTGCTCATGTTCCCACCTTGCTGTATAGCATAGCAAACATGAATTAAACTTGGTTAAAATTACTAAAATAGACAACTAAATGTTGCTCTGTCTTCTAACATAATATCCTATGGTCTGTATAGAGAATATCCACTGCAATACAGAAGGAATTCATCAAGCCATACCTTGCCCCTTAACTTTAAGATTAGACTGATCCCTTTAAATACATTTTTTCACAAAAAAAACATCTGACAAGAGAAGGGCTCAAACAAATCTGTTTCTCTAGCCTATTCTCTTCACACCTGTTGAGCTGTGGGAACACACTAAGCACAACGTAGCATCGGGTAAACAACAATCAGCTTAGTATAACATGAAACCATCACATTTCCCAACAAGTTCTGCAACTGTTACCAAAATACATAGCTGTATCTAATAATCTTGTACTACTACCTCTTTCAGTACATTTTATGTGTATGTGAACATACCACATATTTAAAATGTTGCATATACATAAATCCTGGTAAATAGTAGCTGTGAATCAACTTTGTTGTGAATTTGATTAAAAAGGTAACATACTGATCTACTATGCTGATCATTAACAGTTAGTAATAGAGACTGAAGTATGTCAGCATAACAAAGAACAAGTGACTATCTCCACTAAGAAAATACATTACCCATGTATTGATCTCGTACTGATCTACTTGCAACAGTCAAACGTCTCGCAATTCATCTAAACCTATTTAATGAGTTGGCTACAAAAGGCAATTATAACCTGCACATGGCTAGTACTTCTATTAGCTTGCAGTGTTGTCTTTAATGGTGCTCTAAGTACAACAAGACTCCCTAAAAATTGTCATGTCAATTGGATATCCCTTTTACGATATGACCAAAACCAGCAAAGCTTAGCAATCAAGTGTAAAGGAGAACAATTAGCTAAATAAGAACATAGCCGGCTAAATGTATATATACATCATGCGTGAATCAACAGCGTGTTGTCAGTAACGTAACGACATGATGGGAAGCCATGGCATGATGGGATGCGAGAACTGTCTAGTTCGGAGCTAAACAAAACTTGTTTAGTATATTAAAGTTGACAATACTATGGACTTATGAATACATATGATACAATGGCGAAGTTTCCAGACAACTGAAGAACGACTTAAAGAGGCACACATGGTGGTTTGGGGGAATACGATGGCTCTGTTGGATTTTTTTGCGGGATGGAGACAGCCACTGCGCCACGCACAGCTATCATTTCTGTGATAAATAAGTGTGCCGTTTTCAATGAGTTACTGTATAAAACCTTAGCCCAAAACACAATGTTTAACATATACCACTTAGTACACCAAAAACTATATTTATTTTCTCACCATTAAAACTTTGGCAGCGCTTTCCAGCTGTGAAATCACTTCTGGTGCACCAATCGCCGCCATCATCGTTTCTCTTCAATGACGCGCCATGCATTGCATTCTGGGAATAAGCGGTACTCCGGCCAACAAATTCATGCTTTGAGACTTTTTGGAGAGGAGCTTAGGACGGTACGTGCCCTGTAGATGTTGTGTAATCACAGAGACAAACAGAATGTATAGCATTAAGTCTTGGATGCAACAATCCAATCTATGACTTTGTTCAGGTATCTTAGACTCAACCCTGTTGCTTGATATGGATGATTTAAAGCTGATTGATGAATTATCTGAGAAAATAAATGTGTTGTTTATCTTTTGAAACCGTAATTCTGTTCTATGTTGAGCATTAAGCAGAAATGTATGGACTTTTGATAACTTCAAAGTTATCAAAATAAAAAATATGAAATAATGCAAATTTCTTTCATAGTGCTAAATCATACTTATTGAAATAAAAGCTCAAGCCACATTTGATTAATTTAATTTATACATATATTATACACTTGAAGACGGTGAAAGCAATTTTTTATTATTCTCATTTCATACACACGTAAAAAAAGAGAGAAAAGATACAAAGAGATATTGATGTCCAAATTACACCTTTTATAATACTGTGTAGACATGGATATTTGAACATAAGTTCAAAGTGAAATGAAAAAAGAATAACAATACAAAAAAATATGTATATCTGTATAAATATATATTCAAGAGTAACAGAAATGTATTATACATCATGGAGAATCTAAGACATGAGAAACTCCCTTGAGTGGAAAACAAAAGGATGCACAGTAAGATAGTTCCACACTCAGATCCAGATATCAAGTCAAAGATTGTCAGTCATCACTCCATATAAACCCAAAACATTGAAGTCACATCATCCAGAAGAAAATGCTTTGCACACGTTATGCACTCACACACTAAAATAGTTGATGTAAAGTCATTTATTATATAAAGCAATTTTTCACTGAGTAGTCCATCCTTGTGAATGAAGATTATTGGCAAGACGACTTTCCACTCCAAAGTTCAAAAAAGAAAAGAGAAAATTCCGCTCAATCTAAAAGAATTAAAGTTAATGTGAAAGAAACAAATTCTATACATTTCGTCAAGTGTGAATATAAAATGTTACTGTTCTTAATATTATTGCCATATCTTGAACCTTGAACTCCTCATTGCATGTGCAATATAACACGTTTAATTTTGAAATGCAATGTAAAGAGTGCTTTTGGAACTGTCAAATAAGAATAGCAAGGAATGGTTCAATTTATCAGTGACAATGTAGTTTGATATAATGAATATAATGCGTTGATTGTCGATAAGTAAACATTTGAGATAATGAATCATTTTGAGTCAATTTAATCTTCCATTGCTGACCAAAGTTCAGTTATGATCTTTAGTTCCTAAAGGGGTTACAATTATTTTTGAATGTATACTTGCAGTCTTTATAGGAACTGAACTAAAATGCACTGTACTATTATGGTTATTAACCACAATTGGTCTGGTAAGATAGAAAGCTCTTCGTTCAAATTCTATCTCATTTCAAAAACAAACTTGTTTTGCTTTCTTTATCACTACTTCTGAGAATCTTGTTTCTTCTTATTCAAATTCCTGTCTACCCCCCACTCTCTCCTACTCCCAGGGCCGGCCTAGTTGCAGGGAGCTGAGGTTACCATCCATATTCTATAAACACTGATCATTATGTGGTGGAAAAACCACCAACATTCAACTTGAAGGCACACAGTTCGCCACTCTCCAAACCAAACACACTAGCAATCAAACCCACACTTTATAAGCACAAAGAAAAAAAAAAGTATAAATGCATAACAGATATTACAAATGTAAATAATCATATTAATCACAATAATAAGCAGCATTGGGTCATGTAACTATATGGAAAATATATAAACCAATATATTTATACATAGCGTGTTTCAGTATTACAAGTTCAAAAGGATATTAAGTGTTTAGAAAACTATATCAAGAATTTTCCGTATTGCACATAGTCATACTATTACATTGTGTTTTAAAAACATTGTTAAGGTGTTAACAAGTTTACAGGTTTTCATGTCCTTCTCCGCAGAGATGGGTTTAATGTAATGTTGTGGAATAGATTGTCTTATGATCTAAAATACTGAAATTGTGTTTTTTACATGTGTGTACTTTATGAAATGGCATTTCTGGGATGTTACTCAAGTCAGCCAGGCATTCAGAACTTGATATGCCGAGTTGCCCCCAAGGAAGCAAGTTAATACAATACAATATTTTAAACTGTCAAAATATCTCTTTAGAATAAGGCAATTAGAAAAGTTATGTAACAGTCATTTGAGAATTAACAGTCATTCATTGGCTTCCCATGTTAAGCAAGCATTGGGACTATGTCTGCTTCGATATAACATTCCATAAAATATTTTGAATGTTGACACAAAACAAAGTTTGATTGTTTGACCACCAGAGGGTGCATTGTGACATATACACTGTTGGTAGAAGTATTACAGATACATATATATATATAAAAAAAACGAAATTATATTGTTAGTAGTTAAACTTCTCTTTGGCCACAAAGAAGGCAACAATATACTAACATATATTATAATATAGCTTTTTGCTTCCAAATAGATTGAGTACGTGAATCATTCTGAGAATAATCCTGCACACGTACGTGCGGGCTTGACTGTTTGGTAGTTTTTCCACAGCTGTAAAACGTGTTCCAAACTTACCAACAACAAACAATACATTTTGAGCACGGTTGATCTTAACAAATCTTGTTAAAATGTGCACATCTTAAACAGTCTCTCTGTAGACAAGCAAAGCAGCCCAGGGAAAACAGGAATTGATTTTACTTGTTGCGCTAAGAGCCAATGATGCGGTTATCACCTCTCAACATCCAGGATAGAAGGGAAAGAAATACACCAAGAACCACCCGTCCTTAGGACCACCCTCAATAATTGTTACTAGGGTCAAAGATTTCATATGTCATAAGACCTTTTTAAAGATTGGTCTGGCCCTTGACCTTTCATTTTGTTTTTCAAATAAATCACACAATCTGTTGTTGTAAGCCCATGCTGTGCCTTCTCCAAGTTCACCACCAGTTCATGTAGTATCTTGGTCCCTGATCAGGGTTTCCTATTTTAGTCTCTTTAAACACACTGTACATTCCACACAGTAGTGTCTGAATTGTTATACCGATGTCAAGTCGTCCCGTCTTAATCTCACACTTTCTTGAAAATGTACATTTGACACAATCACACACAAAGACACGCATACAAATACACACACCCGCAGACACACACACACGTATGCTCATACCCACAAATGAAAGTGTCAAAGAAGACGCACATTTCCAAGAAAAGCCGTCAGAAATGGGAGTGTTTCAGGGAATTCAGTGTTGATTGGAGGCCAAACTACCTCGAACACTACACATAAACAGGCTCACAGCCCTCCACCTGCTCTTCTTCCTCATCCTCTTCTTCTTCTTCTTCTTCATCTTCCTCCTCCTCCTCCTCCTCCTCTCCCTCTTGGTGGGCCATGCTTCTGGCTCCACTTTGGCTTGATGGGCATCCTTGGCTGGCCTCCGGGGGTTTAGGGTAGCGGAAGGGGCAGCCGTTGTCATCAAAGAATCTGCGGAAGGTAAACTCATAGAAAGCGTGCTCAGGGTGTTTCCCGTGCGGTGAGCAAAGGGTTTCCCACGCCCGCGTGCTATCCCCACTGTCGCTCCAGGCTCCTGGTCCACCTTCCTCCTCCACTGGGTCAAAGTTGGATGTATCCATGGGGTGTGCGATCTTGGGCCGGTAGGGTGCCGGCTGTTGGCGCAGGTTGCTGGAGAAGTCCATCTGGTCAAAGAAAGGGTGAGCCTTGATCTCACCGGCTCCGTTCCCTCCGAGGCGCTCCTCGGCCGAGCAACACAGACGGCCAATGATGTCCACTGCCTCCGGGCTCAGCTTTACCTGTGGGGGCACCTGCAGTGTGCTCTCCCAGTTTATCACCTGAAAAATGAATTTAGGGGGGCATTGACCTACAATAGCTACTTCTTGTTCATTATTCTTGCTCACATTGGCAAAAACAAATATTTCAGATACTGGTAGCTCAATGCTTTCACAAAATAAATTTATTATAAAGTATTTTAAGTAATAGGAAGTATTTAGTATGTTGCAGATTTAGTATCCTTGTATGTCATGGAGTTGCTAATATTTTTACTTGAACAACACTGATTTTTATTAAATGAACAAACACAGCTGCAATGCCAACCAAGCTCTTGTCATTAAAAATCCTTACCTTAATTTGTGTCTCAGTTGGGCTGGCTGCCAGGAAGGGTGGCTGTCCCACTAACATTTCAAAGAGGATCACTCCTACACTCCACCAATCACATAGCTGAGTGTAGCCTGTAGACACATTTAATAGAATACAAAGATAATATGTCATTCCAATTCCAAAAGAAAATATCTTGGAAGCCATTTGTATTATTATTAAATAGACAATTCAATAACCGTTTCATTGCCAGTTACTTTTCCCCCACCCACCTTTTCGTAGCAGGACCTCAGGGGCAATGTAGTTGGGTGTGCCTACAAGAGAGTGTGCTAGGCAACGTTGGTGCTGTCGAGTGGCACGCTGCTCCAGGGTCATCAAACGGTCACCACAACGACAGTTGGACACATCGTCCCAGAAGTCACTGGGCTCCATGCTATCCTGTCTAACATGACTCCCTGAACAAGCAGATACAATGGTGTTTACTCATGAATATACTTAATTTATAGAATACTAATGATACATTATATTTTCTCAAGACTCAGAGCACTTTACACAAATTGATTGCGAATTAATAACACAGAACGAACAACAAATGGGCCGACAGTTTTCAAACACAACACTCAGTCTGAGTGATACCACGGGAGCCAATTTGTGCCAGACTTGGTCACCCAACATATAACAATGGACGAGCTCACACACAATGCACACACAGACCGACTGACTGACTGGTCAGGGCACTAGTAGGAGAACGGAGCATGTTTATTGATGGTGGGAGGAAACAAGAGTAGCCGGTGGAAACCCACACAAACATGGGTAGAACATGCAAACTCCACTCAGGAAACGCCACTGAGTCAGGTGGGGTTTGAACTGGGATATTCTTGCTTTGAGGTACCAGTGCTAGCCACATAGCCACCACACTGCTAACTTATATAATATATAAATAATAAATGAATACGTTGTTGCCAAGATATTAGCCTAACAAGTTCAAAAACAGGTCATGGCACAAGGCAGTAGTTCATATATAGGTAAGTGTGTGACCTGCAGTACATAATGTAAAAATTATATATGTAGAGAAATGTGTCTCGACCGCTGCAGTTTTTAAAGTTTGTTGTCAGCGAGTGTGCTTGTGCATCCTAAAAAATGCTCGACATCCACGCAACCTCTCACCTTTCTGATAGTATTTGGAGTTGTGCGTCCAGCGGAAGCCAGTGCACAGGCCAAAGTCTGTCAACTTGATGTGGCCGTCAAGATCAATAAGAATATTATCAGGTTTGATGTCACGGTGTATGAAGCCCATCTTGTGGACGCTTTCGATAGCTAGTGTCAGCTCAGCCACGTAGAACCTGGCCAGCGGCTCGGGGAAGATGCCCATGCGAATGAGCAAACTCATCATGTCTCCTCCGGGGATGTAGTCCATGACGAAATAGAGGCTGTCGCGGTCCTGAAACGAGTAGTAGAGACGCACCACCCACTCGTTGTCCGCCTCCGCCAAGATGTCCCGCTCCGCCTTCACGTGGGCAACTTGGTTGCGGTTAAGCACATCTTTCTTGCGGAGGGTTTTCATGGCGTACAGGGCCCCCGTGTCTACCTTGCGGGTCAGGCACACCTCCCCAAAAGCACCTATGCCCAGCGTCTTGATTTTAACAAACATGGACTTGTCCATCTTGGCACGACGCAGGCGGTTGTAGTTGGACTCTTTTTGGTTCAGCATCTTTCTCATCTGCTCCTGTTCAGCCTCTGATAAGCCAGCCTGGGAGGGGGGAAATGGAGGTAAAATAAGTTAAATACAGCCTTTATACAGTGAAAAATGCAGCACATACTGCCAGTCAAGCATTGCAAAAAAAAAAAAAAGTACAAACAAGGCACATCACCTGCATTACCAGAAATCTGTCTAAACCATGCATAGTCTGTTTATCGATATAAACAGGTACTAAAGGACAAGAGGTTCTCATTATGCTGTACAAGCCTCTGTAAAAAAAAACTATGAACTATGAGCTATGAACTCCCTGACAACAAACATCTTGGAAACAATCTTTAGTGAAAAACGTCCTCAGGGACAATTCCACAAATGTGCAATAGTCTTTTGGTCTCGAGCCCCACAGGATTACCATTGTCTCGGTCTCACCTTTGACATCTCCTGTTCCAACTGCAGCCTGCGGTTAAGTTTCTGCTGGTGAGTCTTCATCACATTTTCAACATGCTGCTCCATGTAGAACTTAAAGGCAAACGGAGAGTAGCTCTTAATGCGTGACTCTCTCTTCTCCTCGTCACGCCCGTTCTTCCTTACAGGCACTGGGGAAGTCTGTATCTGCTTCTTGTCCTTTACCGTCTTCTCTCCCTTCCCTGGCTTGGTCTTCTCCTTCACTTGGATCTCCTCGCTGTTTCCACTGCCACTGCTGCCTTGTGATAACCTGGCGGCACCACACAGTGCTGTGGCACCACACATTGCTCCAGCACCCTCCAGGGATCCAGCCTCACCAGCGGTCCCAGACATGAGTAAGGTTTTTGGGTAAGGCGGTGGTGGGCAGCGGGGTTCCTGGGTGGGCTCCAGGACGTAGGCCTCCTCTGGGATGTATGGATGGGGCTCTTGAACTGTGTCCTGGCCCTGGGCGGCCAGCCAACCAGGATGACACGGACCAACAGCAGTCTTGGGTTCGGGTCTCATCACCCGGATGCTCTTCACCGGCGGCTGGATGGGCGGAGACGTCACTGCCGTGATGGTGTTGGGTAGACCCATGGAGGGGTCTTGTTTACTGACAGCAGCAGAGGGGGCAACCATGTTGGCACGAGCGTTGTTTGATGCAGAGCGGTTGTTAAAGGAGTTGGTCCTGCTGGGCACACGGACCTCCCCCCTGAAGGGGCCCTGTGGCTGGGGTTGTCTGGCTGGGGCAGCCGCGTCCGACCCTGGGGAACCAGCGGCCCAGAGGTGCTCATAGAGGTCCAGGTTGAGGCTTGCTCTGGAGGGGGTCATAAGGCCCTGGGGAAGTTCAGAGAAGTCAGACCCCATGGGGGCTACCCCTCCCGGGGAACGAGACATCATGTGGACCTGGTGGGAGGTCGGGCTGGCCTGGCGTGGGTGAGAGTGGGGTGGCAGGTAGAGATTCGGGGGGTACCCCCCTCCTCCACTCTGACCCATCGCCCCTTTGCCCTGCATGCTGACATAATTGTCAGGTGCCATGGGCAGGGCCATCTTGTTTTGAAAGGAAGCACTCCTCTTGACGCCATAGCCAGCCGGTTCCATCATACGTGGCCTGTAATCATAGTGAGGGCCGGGGACAGGCCCCCCTGGTGTCTGGGACTGGAGCTGCAGGGGCTGACCAGGTACACTGTAGCTCAACATAGCCCCATGTTGTTCCATTCCACCCGGGTAAGACTTCGGTTGAGCCCCAGGGGGGTACATGGGGTTCCCTGGGTTGCTTTGGCCGGCCATGGCAGGAGGGTATGCCCCCATGCTCGAGGGGCGTCCCATGGGGTTCCCCATGGCAGGGCCCTGTGCAGTGCCTGTGGGAGGCATCATGTAATTCATGACAGGTGGCGTGCCCATATATGGCCTGGGGATCTCTCCGTCTGGACCGTAGGTTGCACCCTCGTAGAGAGAAGCTCCCATCTGGTGGTAGGGGGGCATTGCACCCTCGTTGGTCGCTTCTAACGAAGGACGGTGGTCAAGTTGGCTCGGCATGCCACCTTTCCCTGTGAACAAGACAACAATGACCGAAAACATAACATTTTTATAAAACAAATAAGTTTTTTTTAATTGTTGATTTTATGATTTATTCTTGCACTTTTGGTTAAACTGTTACAGTGCTCATCATCTGTAACTGCATAATGTCAATCAGTAATCAATAAAAACATAATTTATTTGATGAGAAAAAAAATTATAATAAATAAACACTTAGTACACAAAGCAACACAAATCGGTTGGTGTTACCTGGTGAGGTCTGTTTGATGACTCGGACTATGAGTTCATTGCGAGGATCCAGGTAACCCATCTTGCTGATATACTCCAGAGCCGCCTCAATGTTTCTGCTGCCAGTCTGCTTCAGAGCACGCACAGCCATTTCCTATTAAAACACACAAACCGGGAGGATGAAAAACGCCAGCCCACTAGGCAATGTAGGCATCTGTGCTTTTTGCACCTGCATCCTCTGCAATGCGGGGTCATGTACCAGTCACTTCCTGTGCCTATCACAACAACATGGGATAACACAATAGACAGAAAGGGAACCATACTGACACAAATACATTATATATATGTATACACACACACATACACGCACCCACGCACGCACACATACTGTGTACACACACACACACACACACACACACACACACACACACACAGTTGAGGGTCCACTTGAACAAGGTTCAATACAGGCATGCTTCCTCAAATCACAATAAGAATTTGTTGGATTAGAGTCATTTTAAGCAGGGGAATACAGCTATTACAGCTAATACAGAGGCTATTATCAATAATTTGTTTTTTTGCAAACATTTGGGCCAAACATTTGCACAAAAAAGCACTTCTATTATGTATTAAATACAGTTTAGAACAAATCAAATTCAGAAGAACATTACTCCTTTGATATGGTGATTACTTGAACAAAATTATGCTGATAGATTATTCAGTCTTTTTCAGACAGCGCAAACAGAAAGTGCAAACAAAAAGTGAAGTAGGACAACATAAACACAACAATATACTACTAACGGCTCTCTAAATAGGGTACCCGCATCTATGATGAAATCAACCCCCCTGTATGGCACATGACCTCACTGCATAAACATCCAAACCCAATCCTTAGGCTAGCACTCTGATAGTACAGTCGTTCAGTGAGTTATATCACTATGCCCTCCGATGGTTCCCAGTGGAATAGCAACCATCATTGAAAAGGTTCAAAGGGTTCAGATAAAGAAACAGTTTTTGAGTTGTATACTCTTAAATTAGAGCTCAAGACCATTACCAAAAACTTGTCAAAAATTTATATTGATGTCAATGCAGCCATTCGTTTTATTATTATTTATAATCATCACTATTCAAATCCAAAAATCCAAAAGCTGTTGATTATTTATTATCCTCCTTTGAACTACTCACTGGCAGCTTTCTCAAAGTTCAAAGCGTTTTATTTGTCAAATGCACAGTATAACACAGGATAATTCTGAGCAAAGAAATTCTTATGACATGGCAGGCAGCAACTATGTAGAACAGAGCCAAAATATCCATACCAGAAATATAGATAATGTAAAAGTAACTAAGATATACATCATATGTACAGATGGGGGATATGGACAGTGGGAATTGGAGTACAAAATATTTTACATATATAAAGTGCAGGAGTGCTGATTAATATGTGCACTGGATTGTAATGTGATGATGCGCATTGAATGTACATAGGGAGTGAGCATACATATGAGAGTCGTGTTCTTTATCTGTCCCTCGCATAGTATAGTATTACCATAAAAAAA
>JAVQJS010075947.1:0-20189 GCA_036024795.1 Galaxias rostratus
TTTTGGAGGTACTGAACCCTGCAAGTTTCATAAGCGCATTCACCGAACCCTTCGCACCCTTCACATAACCCTTTGTGCAGAAAAGACTCACACACAGTGTGTGTATTTTGACCTCTGCCGAACCCCTGAGACTGACTCACCGAACCCCTGGGGTTCGATCGAACCCAGGTTAAGAACCACTGCTCTAAATAGTATGTGCATATACTTTTCAAAATGATGTATATTTAAGTAGTTAAAGTCTTTTAGACTCTTTAGTCTAAAATGATTTAGTGTTCAGGCTGTACTAGCACATCAGTTATAGAAATGAGGATAGCGGTTGTGTCCGGCTGTGGTATAATTAAGAGCCGGATTTATGGCAAGAAATGCAAAAATCCAAATTACTTTCTAAACGTTGCAAAGGATTATCAGTTAAAACGTACCATTAAGCCCATGTTTAAAATAAACAATGCAAATATGATGTGAGCTCTGGTCTGAGATGAGTTCCTTCTTCCCGTTCTTCACAGTGCTCCCATCTCTAAAATAACTCATCATAGATGAGAAATTAGCCTGCATGGCTGGGCGATACATCAGTTTCCTTACTTTAAAATACATCACATACGTGTACGATTTATTCTCTCCCTGTGCTGCGGGAGGTTGTGAGAGTACTAAATCCACAAACGAAAAGTCTGGTCTTTACTCAGCAATGTGGCCAGCCTGAGCTGTGCATGTATCTTTTCGGAACCAGACACAAAATAGACTTGTATTTAAATGAGATTGTCTGGATTAAAGACAAGCATGGCTTTTGCCACACACGTTGTCATGAAACAATGCCAATCCTCTAGGCTTAGCACATTTAAATTACAAGTATCAGCAGCCCCGCCATCTCTTTTGCGCTTCAAGAAAGGCTAAGGAAGAGAATAAATATGTGAGAAGACAAATGCACACAAACAAATTTAATCTGACAACAAGCCTCTTACCAGCGCAACCAGAGGATATATCATGTAAGGTCTCATTTCCCCTCTCTGTCACTCATGCATATATTTTTGTATATGTGTCAGCGTCCTTGGTTTAATGCAATGGTTTGTGTTTTTCAGTGTAGATACAGCCGTGTAGCTGCATTTTCTCACCGTTCGTGATGTATTCCCCAGTTGGACTGTTTTGAATGTGTGGTTACAGGCCACGACTACATGCCGCACGCCGTGATGACATGTCTGTCTGCACGCTACCCTGTGATTCCTGGGGTGACTTTACCTTTTGTATCCCATAATCTCGTATTTTCCAGATGGGCTGGTCCCACTTTTGCCTCTCAAGTGTCTCCCTTTGAGCCCATTATTTGGCCTGGTACTCTTTATCACATAACAAACCTTCCTGAGCTGCTCATGTTGGGTGTGCCAAACTCTATACTGAGCCCTGTGTGCAGTTTGACTCCCCCTCGCCCCACTCCCCGTTGGTGTTTAATGCGGAGGCAAGGTAGATTGCTCAGAAAGAAAACAGAGAGAATGAGTGAAACAGGGATGGGGATCTAAACCCATTTATACTACTCCCGAGGGGACCAACTAGTCCATTCTCAGACGGGTCTGAAGGAGGGTCGGCGTTCTGCACGGTCAATTTGAACTCCTGAAAACAACCATTTCTAACCCCTCTGATTCCTTCAGTTCTCTGCCTCCCCCTTCGAGAGGAGTGATTGGGTGGCATATTTGGAATGGACTCTTTATCTGCTCCTGTCTGTTTCTCCATGTCTGTGGTCTGACATAGATGGAAGAGTATGCTGTTTAGTCAATTACACCGGAGGAGTGGGATCCAGTTGAAAGGGCTCATAATGTCCCTGATCGTTGGTGGCTTTGTGCTCAATTCCCGCAGTAAGGGGATACACCAAGCTGTCCCTTTGTTGTTATGGCAGCATCTCAACGTAAGGTAGAACAATGGAGCAGAGATGCAGCCCTGGCTAACTGTCTAGAGTATTTGGAATAAAAACAAATACAGTTCCTCATTTACATGATAATCCCACCATGTATCTTTCTCTTTCTATTATTTAAATTTAATAAGGTCGACATAGAATGATCGAATGTTGTCATACTCCTTTTATAAGCAGCCAGGCATTAACCACACCTATACACACACACGCGCACACACACACACACATGCAAACACACACACACATACACACACACATAGTAATGCAAGTGCTGGCTGGATGTACATAGAGACACAAACCACACACAAAGGGAGGTGTAAAATAAATTATTCACACAACTGCAAATTTTTGGAGATCAAAGGATCAAGTACATTTGGTGCTTGTTTCTGCATAAGGCATGTACAGAAAAAGACACTTTAGACAGTGATACATATTAAAAATAGATGATTGTGAGTGTTAGTCCCTCAAACGCAATTCATGAAAATACTTATCTATATTAAAGTTCAAATAATGAATAAATGATGCACGGTATTCCTGGGTTTCATCTCAGGGTGGTTGTCTTTGTTCTAGCCTTTAAAGGAAGTTAATTATAAATCATGTAAGCTCAAGGAAAAGTTACTTAATACAACCTCTGTTGCCACTAATGTGCATTTGAATACAAATATGTTCTATGTTCAAACATAGATTTGTCGCAGGAGAGTTGTTCATGTTCACAGTGCGAAATATTTTTTAGGGAAATGAGAGCAACTATGTACTTTCTTCAAATCCCGGTGTGAGACAGTGCACATAGGAATCATCATAGAAAGAAAATGTTTGTAACACAGCGGTATGCTATACGACATGTGTGATTTTATCATCATTGAACATTTCTGTATTTATTCTATATTAATCTGATCATTAAAGAACTCAAAACATATCAACTTGTCAGCGAAATTTGACTCTCATCTAGATTAATCAGAATAATATGCAAATGTTTTGGTGGTGGCGTTCGTTTCCACCTATGTGTGATTTGGGTTTCATATAAAAATAGCGAGGACATTGCAATATGCACGACAAGACAGTAAGTCGCAAGTTATCTATTTATCAGGAATTATCAACCGTTATTGTCCATGATGATGTCATCCCCCTGATATAATTAGATCAATCTAGTCGAGTGACATAGCATTATCGGATTCTCCAATAATCAAACGTGTGGAGTGCTCCTGAAGTCCCATTTAAAGAATCATGCCTTGAAAAAGTGAAACTTCTTGTAACTGTCAGTCTCAGAATTTCACTTGACCACATAGTAATTTGAGACCAGTCATAACAGTAGTAAATGTTCACTCTAACTTTTGTCAATGCAAGTTGGGAAAAGCCAGAAAATTCATTCAACAGTTCACGTGGAAATTGCGTACGGATTAAAAATTCACACATCAGTTACTACTTAAGCATTCTATAAAACATTGCATGCAAATAAAAAATAAAAACAAGAGTTACCAGTCCATTGTTAATACGCAGAAGTTAAATGACTGTAGGCTTTGTCTCCCAGGTCCATTAGCCTGAACACACATTTGTCATCGAGGTCCACAATTGGACGATGATTATAACTGGATTTGTTGCACAATTTCAGCATTGCTTTGAGGTGAATACAATTAAGGCTGGCATTTGGAGACAAACTATGATACTCCATTTCTCAGTTTAAAGCATAACATTGTTAAATTGGATTTCTAAATAAATTGGATTAAATGGGGACAGAAATGTTGCCACACGTTTGCCAATATAGAGAGCCAGTAGAAACGTGGTTCAAATTGTGACGATGTGGACCACACAGAAATGGCTGGCTTTACCACTGGATAAATAAGCAATAGAAGATAATTATAGAGAAATATTGAAATACCATACAAACAAAGTAGGCTATAAAGGACCGCAATGAAGTAGCAATTAGGATCAAATTATAATGCACAATTTCACTAATTTTATATATTTACTAAACCAAAAATAAACCAAATTACCCGTTATCCCATTGGGTTTTTCATGTCCTACAGGATTAGACATTATTAAGCACTGCCGTGAAGCCATGCTCTGAGGATGAATATGCATTAATTAAATGATGCGATCACATGACTGTGTACTCTACCCTTTTGAGAATGATGATTCCTTCTTGGTTGTGTTCATTTGTGATGATGTCAAACATAGCACCTCCATCTCCTGGAACAATGTTGTACTCCACTTCGGCATTCTTTCCTATGTCCAAGTCATGGGCTTTAATTCTCCCCACAGCTGAGCCCACAGCACTGGACTCTGGGACTCTGAGGTGAAAGAAACCTAAGGAAAAGAACACGTGTCCGTTACCAACCCATTTGATTTAGACGCCCATTCCTTCCTGTGTCTCCTGGCTGTCTCCAAGCGAGAAGTGAGTCATTCTGCATTGTAAAGAGTGTAAATTGTGTGTTGTGTGTGTGTTTGTGTGTGTGTGTGTGAGAGTGTGTGTGTGTGTGTGTGTATGTGTGTAAGAAAACAAGAGGGTGAGAGTGAAACAAAGAAAGTAGAAGACCACTGGGGGCAGGGGAGAAGGTAATGATAGCATTATGGAAAGATAATCGTTTCCCACAGACAGGTGACTGCATGACCACCCGTATTTACATTCAGAGTGAGTCACTGAGTGATGCATTAAAATGCTAGCATTATGTGGACCTTGAAGTTGGCAACAGCAATAATATCTGCATAATACGTCACAATGTTACAATGAAATGCGATCACAGTGTTAAATTAAACCATTAAACCCTACTGTCTGACAGATAGCTGACTTCCATATGCGTGCCCAGATATGGTCATCACTCTCAGGTGCCTGCTAGAAACAATTCTGTTGTGTTGTCTAAAATTGTATTGCATTTTCAGAATGTTGGCATGTGTTGAATGTGACAAATGTATGTAAATGTTTTCTGTTTTTTTGAAATAACATGTGTTTTAATGTGCAGAATATTGGCCTCTTAGGGTCACGGTATGAAATAATATAATACTACAAAAATGAACATGAAGAAGTGCACTCTAAACAACAATTAAAAAAAATTATTCAAGCCATAGTTTCTGCCAACTTAAATCACAGCGGTTGCTTGTCAAAGGGACTTGAACCAGATTAGTCCTATAATACCATTCTGCCATTAAAACAGCAAGAGCTCAATTCCATAACTTTATGGAGCAATTTTAAAATGTGAAGACTCATTTTGGTTCTAGGTAACTAGAACAGCACAGGCACCATACATTGAGTGCACTTACTTTTGGAAAATCTGGGTGGGTTGTCATTGACGTCGCTTAGGGTAATGTTGATAGTGGTGGTCCCAGCCAGCCCACCAAGCTGGCCTCCCATGTCCTTGGCCTGAATCAACACCTGGTACTGTTCCTTCACTTCTCGGTCCATATTGGGCAACGCTGTCTTTATTATACCTGGTAGGGAAGTCCAGGTCAATGAAGAATGAAGGAACATGAGAAAAAAAAGAAAGCAAAGGCTGAACATTACTTTTTTCAAAATGAACACATTTTCCTTCTGCAAACACCCCATTTTAAAACAGCCAATACATACATTACATTAATGCCTCGTCAGATGAAGCTGATATAGAGGCCAAAGGACCCATTGGAAACACTTGACAGTTTAACCCCAACTTCATCAAGGCCACGATGAAGCCATTGAGAATCTGAGTCCTTGGGTTTTGAGAAAATACAGGGAGAGTAAAAGCAGGGTCACGGGGAGGTTGAGAGATTGAAAAAGTTACCCAGAGCTACACACTTTCCAACAAAAATACCTTATATTTCTTTTGAAAGGAATGTCGCTTTAAATTCCTAGAATTCAATGCAATGAATGTTATGCTGACATTATTTTTATCGATATCGAGATAAAAATAATTTGATAGTAATCTAACAAGAACACCGCTGAGAAGTGGCAAATGATGTGTATGACTGTCATCAGAGGTCTGCTATTGCGATGACTCCACCCTTTTATCTTGTGCCCACCCTTTTTGTCTCAACTCGTTTCCCTTGTTGATGTATTTTTAACAGTTTTGATCTTTTTTTACCATCAGCGTGTGTGTGTGTGTGCGTGCGTGTGTGTGCTCCATGCACATTGGGGGATCAGAGTATTCCACATTTCCCACTGTGCAGTGTGTAATGTGTGTAGTGCACATTTTGAAATACTTTATCAACGCTGACTTTACCCCCTCTTGGTTTTGGTGTCAAGAGAATCAAGCTGGTTTACCAGAGACAGCACTCACACTGGTTTCAAGTGGACAAGTGGTTGTCAATGAGCAGAACCGAGACACTAAAGTGCACAAATTGAGTATGAATGTTTGTATTTGTTTTTCCCATTATACAATTAGACACAGCAGCATGTGCAGTGCATTTACATTGGATTTAATCTCGCTAAGTACAAACATCAGGATAGACTTTAATGGATCACCATCGTCTTGAGATAATGGTGCTACTTACACCTTTTTTTTGCAACAGCATTTGTTTCTTTTCATCACCTGATCCACCAAGAAAATTAACCAAACATTTTTCATATTGTTTCAATTGAATCGATAATATTTAATTAAATCAAGGAAAATGGCGTCAGCACAATAGCGTGTGTGCAGTTAAAGGGTATCTCTGCCGGTATTTTAATTTCTATCAATGTAAAGTATGTCTTAACATCTTATGTAGGTAGAAAAGTAGTTCTAAATGCTATGGGGATCATCGTTGAATGGTCTGATTTTGACATCGATGCCGAGGTCTTTTCTACAACACACGGCCTGCTTCCCATGAGACATCCGCAATCATAAAGCATTTAGTAAAATGATGAAATATAAAATGAAACATTTACACTACTATGAAAAGTCCGCAAGTCACTGACAAGAGCTAACCGTAGACTTCCTCAACATCGAGCCCCGGGAACTTAATCAGCCCCATGTTCCTGGCTCAGATGCAATGCACTGTGAAACAGGAAAAAGTCCAGGCCCCTTTTCGATCATGCGTGGATTATGAGAAGTTGCTTCCATGTTTGGAGTAGGCTGGTATGCTGATGCAGGAGTATCAGATCACTAGACAAGACTGCAGGTGCCCCAAGGGCAATTGAAGTCTTTTGAGGCTGCCCCTGATCAGTGTACTGCACCTCTGCCAGCGTTGATTGTCTCAGTTGTAAACTTTGTAGGATACAAGCCTTGGCTATCCACCCCAAGTGGTTTGCTTTGGTCCACCTTTGATGTGTTATGGAATCTATATTTTCATCTGAAGGTAAGCTTGAGAGGCTTCTGCTGTAGCAGGAGGGATATTGTCAAACATCAGCAAGAAGACGTCGAGGTGCTGCTTTAGAGGAGATTTACATGAAGCCATCTTGTTGGATGGTCCATGCTGTCATGTTGGCCAGTCACCTCTTCTTAGATGGATGCTAAACACATGAGAGGACATGCTCCGTGTCAACTGAAACCCCGGTGGACATGCCGCCATTGACTTGTAGTCCCCTCAATCAGATGGAGGCGTGCACATGTTGGCATTAGCACTTTACTGTAGGCTTGGCGGGAGGAAGAGGGAAAATGCTTCTTGCTAAATATTGAGTTCTAGCCTAGGCCACAAACATATGCATGTGCCAGTTGGTTCAATCTGGCAATGCCACAATATACTGCATGCAGCTCATTTAGCACCGGCTCTCTCAGTTTAGGTTGAAACTGAAAGTATCAGGCTTTGAATGTTGTCATACGCAAATGGTTCATCCAACACCCAGAACACCTTAACGCTCACAATCAAACATTGAGGTTTTAAAGTTTGTCTTATGTTCCCTAGCTTGAAGACTTCTCAGTAGAGATATACAGCTGATAAAATACACTTTCCATAAATTAAAATGATATCGGTCAACTAAAGTTTTTATCTCATTACAATGATTGAAGCCCCATATAGAAAAACTGCCACCTTTCCCTGCTTTTGTTCTTTGTTTCCCTAATGAGTGTTGTGCCTCAAGAAAATATATGAGCAATTCAAAGTTCAATGTGCAATCAAAGCAATATATTGATAATCCATCATTATTAAAAAGTTGCCTATAGTGGCTTTAAAGTTACACCTACCTAAACTCTCTTTTTATATAGGATCATATTGGACACAAAACAAAGTTCACATATTCTGTTCCACCCAAGTGGATAATTTCAGAAACAAGCTATTGATCAAGAAGAGGTAGCAACACAAATGCACAACAGTGGGAGTATTATAATACTGATTATTATAATTGTATAATATCTATTTACAATAGATTTGTTTTACCTGATTTTGGATCAACAGAGAAGTATGGCTGGCCATGGAGGATACTATACACCACTCTTGCACTGTTTCCATAAGTAGGGTCATCTGCATCAGTGGCTGTCACTTGTGTCACATAGGTACCTGTAGAATAGAAACACAACGGAAACTTTGAATATGTTTAAACGTTTTGATTCATAAAGCCCTTTGACCCTCTACAACTGTAGCTGAAAGGGTAAACATAATTGCCAGATTGTGAATGCGATGTGAAATTGACTTATGGCAAGGGATGATCTTTAGAGTATAACATTACACACAATGTCCAGTTTTCGTTTTCAAGCCCTTTGACTTTGTGATGTTGCAGACCTGTTTTACTGCTGCCCAGTTTCTGTCACAGTCAAGTAATTGAATCAATGTTGTCACTGTGATGTGATATCTTTTCAGTTTCCAGTGTTTTTGTTGCAGCCAAGATTTTGGTCTCTGCAGAGATGTTGCATTAACGATAATAGTGTCAATACATTTTATAACGCTTCACCAAACCAAGAGACTCTTCACATGTTGGGCTTTGTTAATGACTTATTGTTGCATAATTTCGAAAATGCAATGTCTTTCCCCCCCTTCGTGGCTACCTTATTATGCTATGACAGAATGAAGAGGGTTTGTAGGAAGCTGCTGAAGGTTTTGATCTGTGGAACAAAGCAGTTCCAGCATTACTAAGTGGGTGTTTAGTTCAATCGTAAATCAAGGGTAAATGGACCATTGTTTGTCATTCCTTAAGCACAACATTCATTAGGGAAACAAAGAACAAAAGCAGGGAAAGCTGGCAGTTTTTCAAACGTTGACATGAACAGAAAGAGCAATTAACGATTAGAGGTATTGCATGGCATCTCCCCTTAAATTGACCCCCATAACAAAAACAACAATAATGAGTATCTTCAACAAATCACTTTTCTACAGAAAATGACCGTGGCCTTTAGCAAAAATAAATACATAAAACCCAAAAATATATTTAATGGTTAATGTACTTTTTTGCAAACTTGGCTTGGTAATCAGAAGGAGACATGAGGAACTGGATCCAGCCATTGCTACAGCATTCCATCATCTCTTAGTTGGTCTTAAAATCCTACAACTAAATCTGGCTTAATTGTATGAGCAGACAAATCCAAATGAATCAAAATGCTAGGGGACACAGTAGTGTGTTAAATTTCTTAGAAAAACGATACATCTAACTAGGGGGGACTCAAAAAGTAGAATATCCACCACTTGTTTCATAAGCCAATATTTAGTGAATTTCTATGTTCTGAATAAAATGTTGTGCATAAACATACCACAGAATATAGAAACAAAGGTCTGGTTAAGATATTACCCAACATACATTGTGGGCTATTCTCTGGACAATGGCGGGATACCATGGCCTACTCTACTGTGAAATAAAAAGAAAATTAATTGGATGATGTCCTGGGTTGGTATTATACTCCACTCTTTTCCTCTGAGAAGGACCTCGGTTCATGGCACTAATGTAATTACCAAGGATTTTCAAGCACACACAACTCTCATCGCAATTGAGTCACACACACATATTCACTTATTATCAGAGAGCAAAAGAAAATACCTTACAAGTGCAGAGTCCTTTTTGAAGGCTCATTTTCAATGAGAATACATGTATGAATTAATATCAATTAATGTCGCACAGAAATGTATGTCTTCTTCCAATATATCTATACACTATTAACATTTATAACACTGGCCAACCTTTGTCAAATCACACATATCCAGTCATTTAAACCCAACTGTAAATGGTACAGACATTTTGATAAAGCTAATGCCCAGTTTAGTTCAGACAAAAGGTAGCTCCAATGCCATTTGGATCAAGGCACATCATTCTGCGAGTGAATTACCTTGATCTGTCCTAACTAAGGGGAGTGAATAATGACAAGCCTAAAAGAATGTCTGGACATTTTTGAACTGGTTGGACTTTCCTCTGGTGTTACTTTTGATTATTTGCTTTGTACTTTAAATGTTTCTCTTGTGACTCAAGTTTAAGCAAAAGTTATTGAAATAGGCTGTTAATTACAATGTGATATTATTGATACAACTGATGTACGCACATGTTTCTACAGTTAGTTTCTTAAGACTTCTACCTACCGACAGGTGACATCTCAGGGACGCTAGCGGTGTATGGGCCCTCCAGGAACTTTGGCTCATTGTCGTTGATGTCTTGGACCTTAATTACAAACTCTGATTCGGGCTCCAAGGGTCTGTTGGTGTCAATATTGATTGCCTGTGCTCGGAGAGTGTAGTAAGGCTTCTCCTCCCTGTCAAGGCTCCTTAAGGCATGGATGTCCCCAGTAGTTCTGTCGATGGTGAATATAGAGCCAGCCCCCTCTCCCGAGAGGGTATACTTTACCTCACTGTCGCCCTTATCCATGTCAGTATGTAGCTACAGGAAAGACAGGAAGAGGACAGGTTTAGCATAAACATTTATGCTCCCCATAAGGAAATTGAAGGGGATAATCTCTAGAATGAATGATGGAATATTGGCATTACTCAGACCTGAACAATTTCAAAGGAAAGTTGAGAAAAACTTTTAAAAATTTGTAAAATTGTACGCTTAACATACTTTGAGAAGCTACTGGATTATTGTAAATCCACCAAAAATTAAACAGATTTTTAAAACAAAAATACATTGTAAATTCTTACAAAAAGATTAGACTTGTTTAATATTTAACAATTATATCATAGTGAGATTTTTGCCAAGAACAAAAATTCCATTCCAATCCAACAAAGCTTTGTCAGAGCAACTAGTTTTCCTCAAACAGAATAAACAAAAACAGTCAAAACTTGACATTTTCCGCCATAGGCAGTGTTGAGGAAGCTTCTTTGATAGAAAAGCTTTGCCAGATACCAATTACTTCACTCTGGAGGAGGTAAATCACAGTAAAGCTAGCCTGGGGAGAAATCTGGCTAAAGCGACTCAAGAAAAGTAACTCAAACTATTTTGTAAAAATAAATAGTCTGAATTTTGCCTTATCTGACCATAGCTAAAACCATGATGTCAGATTAATGTAGCTATTCGAATAAACTATTGCAAAAAATAAATGACCAGGTAGTTTATTTAAGTGCAGTTCATTACTTTCCAACACTTGCCGTAAGAGACTTATTTGTCCTATCGCCACAACGTATCCCCTTTTAATATGATCGCTGGAGTTGCATTTTCCTGGCTTCTTACAGTACACCTGTTGACTTGACTGTTTTTCGTTTTCCTTGAGAAAATATCTTGTACCCTTTTAAAGATCCAAGTTTGGTAATGCAATTATATCGTCGGCATTGAGACACATCCATTCAGTTTCCACTATGAAACATCAATTATGATCAGATGCTTGAATGTTCATTTAAAAAGTGTCCATTTTATAAAAGATAGTTTTCCCCAAAGTGACGGTTTTTATAAAATCTGCAAACTGCAAATCAATTGATAACGCTACAATTAAAGATCAAAAAGAAATACAAATGAGAAGAGCTATGCACATACCCTTGTATTAATTCATACCATTAATTAGAAGCAAAGAGTTGACTAATACTAATTAAAAATCCCATTAAGCTAACAATGGTAATCAATTATACAAAGGGATTCATTAATGAGAAGGCAGACAAGGACCCTTTCTAACTTTTTCGTATTACCCACTCGACCCAATAGAAAAGAGGCAGAATTGCATTTGGAGGCTCGATTATATTAAGCCAATTTCTGAGTGCAATATGTCAAAGAAAAGTAAGTTATAATTTAGCTTAACTGCCTAACCTGCTCGCCTTTCTGCAGTAGGTTCTTGGTTTGAACAGTCGCAAATAAATCTAAGTCTGTGCATGCTGAATAGATGGCATTACCACCAGTGTTGTGTACATCAAGAAAAGAAAACAAGGAAGTTGACATAGAAAACATTAAAGTGAATGTTGTTTTATCTTTTTTTGTGTTAGGAAAATTGTATGTGGCGTGAGAGGATTTGGTGTTCTTCAAAAAGAGTAGATGCCTCATCGATACCACATTTCTCCTTATGCCAAGTGAGGAAGATGAAATCCTCACAGTTTATTCTCAGGTTGCTAACACTTACTGGCTAATTGAACATGGCAGCCATAAAATACGTGAATGTGCAAGAATGCATGAGACACTAAGGTTCATGTAATCCCCCAATTTCATGTGTGAAGTTTCATCAACACAGCGAACCATTACAGTCTACAACTATCCTACCCGCTACAGTATCCGCCTGTTTGTGTCAGATATGGTGCAGGCCCACTCCCAGGGGATAAGAATGGTGAGGTGCTTTAAACTCATAACCTAGGAGCTTGATTGTCCACTGCAGGGGAGACGCTCATAGAGAGAACAGAAGTGCATCATCCCCAGCAGTATTTCTGATAGCTGCTCCCTCACTGGTCACATTTAAGCCTGCAGATTGATTCATTTGAATTATTGAAATGGTAAATGCAAGAAACTACAGCCCAAAAAGATGGTTTAATTGAAAACCCCAAACCAGGCTAATACAGGATTCGTGTCAGGAGTGCAAATGGACACCAGATTCTGAGATGCCAGTGATAGATTGAAAGATAGTTAGAGAAGTAAAAAAAAGAAAACAGAACACACTAAAGCAGGGAGGTATTGTAAATAGATTAGACAGACAGATACAAATGGAGGTAGTTTCCCTCCCCTTTGACTTTCACATTCTTTAGGTACAATCACCAAATGTTGTGCTGTCAACTAGGTAATATAGATTGGGACATTAACAATCTGAAACACATTTCAGTCAATTCTAGGGAATATTATTATTAAAGAAGAACCATAAATATACTTAAAAAAATTATAATGCCTTGGCAGCACAGATGAATGACATCATTATATATAATTTGGGCCTGCCTGCTAAAGCGTCTTAGCATATTCATTATGAACTTATATTATAATTGTAAATGCTTTCAGCTCTTTCATGCCTAGTGTTTGGTATGTTAATCCTTCCAAATAACTTCACATCTGCAAGCACAAATCATATTGGCATCAGATTCTAAGTTAAACACTGGAATGAGATAAAAGCTGAATTTGCACGTCTCTTCATATCATGTCATTATACAGTTAAGAGTGTAATTGAGATTAATTGTGGCATTTCCATCTGCTTCCAAACATATTTACATAATTTACCCTATACATTCAATACCGGCAGTGCTGAAATGTATTTGGTCAATTGCAGTTGGACACAGATAAGAACAGGTGCATTCATGAATATGTCCATAAGCAAATACCAACTAACACACACACACACACACACACACACACACACACAAGACCCATTGATGTGTGTCAGATGTGTGTCGAGTGCCGCGTGTTCACTTTATCCAAGAAGTGCTGTATTGTCAGACTCCCACTTACAGCATTAGATATGCTTCATGGGTAGTTCAACTGGATAATTGTTAGCCACTTTGCAGGGATTCTGAGTATGGTAACCTTGCCTAGCTTATAGGTCACTAAGCACAACCCTCCAAAGACCTGGTCACAGAACATTCACATTATGAAGAGAAATATGCTGTGATCCAAAATCAGAGAAGAAAAAATGTATATGGAAATGTTTTTGTACACTTAGGAGAATGCTTACTGGTGTCAGATTGATTGCTATGGGTGATGTCAGCCAGTCCTGTGAATGGAGCAGATGATCAATACATCGTTGTGAAAACGTGTATGATGCAATGAGGGTCTTACTTAAAGGTAAAATTGTGCCCTATTGAGAGACATATATCTGGACAGATGCTTGAAAGAAATAGGAAGTAAGAGTCATCAATTAAACAAAGAATAGCTACTTCTTGTTTGCCAACAAGCCGTTTTCTTCTCGTATTGAAAATAAGGCGACTCTGTACCAAAGGTAATACAAAAATTAATGAATAATAAACTTTTCGAAATGTAAATGGGCAATATTTTACTCCCAAAATCTTTGTGCATGCTCTCACAATTTGTACAGCAAAATACTCTCATACAACAGACATGCAATTGTTTTATGCAACTTTAAACAGAAGCATAGTTGTTATAATATTTATATGGGCACACACACACTTTTTTACAAAAACTTTGCACCGGAATCGATATCCATTTTTAAGTTAAGAAAATTCTGCATGACCTCAATTTCCATTGTTCTTTCAATTTGAGTCAACTGCTGTTTCCTCTTTGATCAATGCGGCTCCTTGCCGCAAAGGATATCACGCCTCCATGTACGGATTCTGTCACAGTCGGAGGCGGTTATCTTTAGAGTTGATAAACTACTTTTGTCTACCTATTCCATGTCCTGTTCCTTTGAGTTTCATAACCTGCTTTCCTACTGAGATATACAAACCCAAATGAAAGGTACAAGGGTCTGCTGTGTGGTTTTTCTATGCAGGCACACATAGCAAAGTCCCACTGTGCCACAGTCTTTGTAAATACACCATGAGCCAAGAGACCGGGTCAGCCTTATGCCGTTCCAACAAAACCCGTATCAATCTGGTTCAGTGGCGGCTGGGGATTTCAAACAAAAGCTGAATGAACTTCAGCAAAAAGACCCCACCTCCCTCCCCACCATCCCTTTATGATAACCAGGAGCTAATGTATTCCACTCAACCTCACCAGCATTGTGATTTATTTCATGAACATGGACCTGTAATGTGGCTTAACATTTTTTCGTGTTGGAATAAATTACTTTTCATGTGTGTGTTGGGCAATCTAAACACAAACAATATAGCTTTGACTGTTAAGTACTGTATACAAAGTAGAGTGGAGTCTTTGCCATTGTGAGTTGTTAACAGTGTGGATGCACTGCGTTTAGTTAAGGCTCAAAGACATTAAATAGCTCAATGTTGAAGCCTTTTGCTTCTAACAAAGCTGGTGCCCCAAGCCAGGTAAAGTAACCTGTGTAACCTTGTAATTCTACAAAAGCTTTTGCTTTTGCACCGCCATTCATACCAATCACGTGCGGATATGGCCATGATGACAGAGAGAGATGCTGGTTAGAACCACGGTTGCTCCGCTCAGTGGGAGTTAAATGCTGATTGAGATTAAGGAGCACTGCGTGATTTATGGCCCCACAACTGATAGCCGTTTTTCTCACAGATAACCATTGCTCAGCTTTGGAACGAACCGGACAAGATCTAATTGTGAGTGTGATATCTTGTTGCATTATCCCCCAAAAGCAGCCCAGGCTTTTCTTTCAGCGTAATACATTACTAATCGGAGGTGGTTTTGTGTTGTCATCAAGGAGGTTGGTGGTCATTTTACAAGGGGAGAGGCACTTAATACTGTATAATCCTCTTCCTATAGTACAGTTGGCGTGGGACGTTTTATTTTAATCAATGAAGGCTGTGCACATATTTCCTATTTCATGAATAGGAATGAATACATAATAGAATGCCTCTTGCTGAAGTGCAGTGAAGGACACAGGTTTGGGGACAAGCCTTTGTGTAGCAAAACTCCACTTGGTACTATTTATCTGTGTCAGAGGGAGGTAAACACTATATACTGTGGTTAATCGCCTCTGTTTGAGAAGCATTATTCAATTTTAAGGAGATAAAGTTATGCCAATTTTTTACCAAAATATTATTAGATGTACAGTACACAACTTTAACACAGTCATTCAACAATTCACTAGTAGCCGCAAATAACAATGTAAAAATATAAAGATATGGATATAATTTGATCACAGGCGAGCTGCTTTTACAGTTTTAACGGGTCTTTTAAAGTTGTAAGATTGTGTTTTAGCTTCTAGATAGGTAGCCTGTTAAGTTAAAATATAGACTTTATGGATTAACCTATATACGTTTCAGTTATATAATTTTGTTACATTACATAAGCTCTTACATTATATATTGGTCATCATAGAAAAATCTAAGAAAGATATCGCCAAACCTTTGCAGAAACAATCAAATACCCAACTACATTTTTTGTTTGATTTAACATTTGTCTTTAACAACTTGATAAGCAAATATGCTTTTTAGATTGTGTATATGTTCTAAGATGTTTTGTTGCAATTAAGATCTTTTTCTAACAGTATTTATTTCTGTATCTAATTTTGGGCGTCAGCACTCAGGTGGATTGTTGCCAACTGAAAGACTTTTCTTTGCCAACTTCTTTCTCTATCCATCAAGTTTTCTCTTAAAAAGTGATATACTCAGTAAATCCCAAGCTAAGTGGATGTGTTTCATGAATAAACTGCTTTTATATTATGACAAATGTTAGAGAGGACAAGATCAGATACTTTTAGAAATAAAAATAATCTTAAGGACACCTTCTGCCTTGTTCTTTTAGAAAGATAGGCTATCAACGAAGCAATACAAACAAACACATAACAATATCGACTGATTGCATTTGATCTAGCCTTTTCTCCAAATACCCATAGCACTCTACACTGTAGGGGGGACTCAGTTCAGTCACCAATGTTTAGCACCAAACTGGGTGATGCCAAGGCAGCAAGTTTGCACAGACTTGCTCAATTCAAATCGATTTATGACCCGAGCCACAAGGGACAGGGGAGGGAATTAACTAGCCAATTGGGAGCTGAGGGATGATTAGGTGGCCAGGAGTGATATATGCTCATGTTGGGCCATTTAGCTTGGGCACCAGGGTGAGCTACTTTTAACTACTGTTTACGAGAACTACCCAGATATCCGTAGGAACAGGCAGGGAAACCATCAAAGGCCCCAAGCAAATATGACGGCATCTAAAGATTTAGAAGAGATGCAGTTCACATGCCTCACCAAATCTCATTAACACTATATGGACACGTTACCAATACCTGGTAATACTTGATAAACAACTTGTTTATAGTAATGGTAAAAGTCACACGGGGCACTGATCACAGTTGAGTTCTGCTTATCGAAACACCGTCCCATGACTGGTTCAATCAGGAGACCACTCACAACAGGGAAAAGGCAACCCATATCGAAATGGTGTTTCCCTTTTTTACTTAGTGTTCATCCTCTCGCCCACTGACAGGCACGCATGTCAAGAAGAGCTACTTTGTCAGACAAACATCACCATAAAACCTAAGTCAATGGAACTACAGTTGTTATTAATCTACATACTAATGAGGAGAATCGCATCCCTTCACGTACCATAGGCTATCATTTCCTTTCTGGCATGTATACTGTAAAATACAGTGTCATCCATGTGATCTTAAAAGCTATTGCACAAATTAACAAAAGGATAAGTATTTAGTCAAACGCCATACAATTAAAATCACTTTAAGAATAATGAATGGTAGAATTATAATCTAAAAATAACAAATTAACAACACATTACCACTTAAGCTTTTGATTTATTGGACAGCCGGCGTTCATTCAACAAGTCCTACACCCTGCTAAAGGTACATTTGTAGGTATGCTGAAACAAAACCACCATTAAAAGCAGCGATGGCTATATTTGATCTAAACATCTGAGAGAAACACCACTGCGAAATCTATTTAGTTGTAACTTGGTATTATTCATTAAATGATCAGCCCCATTTGACTGGATTTATTTTTGATTTATCTTGAAGATTTGCGGCAAGGTCCCGGGATGTCATCTCCAATGCCTTTCATATGGCAGAGAATCAGTCAATTATTTTTGAAGCGGTGCAGTCGCCCAGGATTAAGTGACTGAGAACTAGTACAGACATCCTCCTCTCACTCCGGCTGAGAGACTTCCGCAAAAGGTTTCGCACGTAAGCGGCAATTGCACCATCATCAGAGCAGATATGTCACTTTCCCTATTGTCCTGTGTATGATAGGAGATCCAAATTATAACTTCAACCTAAAAACCCCAGAGAATTTACTTAAAAAACATCTTTAACACAACAAAAGCCCACTTGAAATCGGATACCCAATAATTTTATTTAAAAAAGTGAACTGTATTCTGTAAGTGTTTGTGCACGTGGGAGTGTTTATGGTAGTCAGTGAAATTCAGTTTCAGAAGTGACCTCTATCATTGCCGGTGTTCTCTCTCGCTCTCTCCTGTTGTTCTGACAGCTTTACAAGTGCAGAAATTCAAATGCTTTTCTAGTGGGTCATGTTTCCACTCACCACTTAAAGGCCTTATATGTATGCTATGGAGGTACACATCTCACATACACGTGTTGTCAAAGGTCCAAAAATGAGTATGGATTTTTCCTTTAAGTGAATGTGACCATTAATATACTAAAAACCCTCATAAAAAGAGATGTCTCATAAAACTGGACCATTAGGATATTAAAATGCCAAGACCACCAGTCCGAGTGGCCACTTGAAAAGGTGAAAAGAGACAACTGGGGTGGAAGCTGGTGTTCATCTCTTCCCACCAGCACCACTACGCCCCACCCCCTTCCTCACTCCCTGCTGCTTTATCGCTCTCACGTTCCATTGCTCCTTTCATTTACCAGCAATTCAATTTCTCCAGCGCTCTTTACTACGTGATTTATGACGTTACCTCCGGCCATAAATAACCAGAGGGAAAAGGCTCCTTACCTTGCCCACGTATTGAGGCTCTGACCCCATGTACTCCTCCAGCACAAAGAACTGGTTCCACACCCAGCCCCTCTTGACCCGCTGAAAGCCAGAAGCCCCATTCCTCATCGGCCCCACCAGGCTCCTAGGATGCTCCCTTCCAAGCTTGCTTCTGCTCGATGGTGGCGAGGGAGGCCGCAGTGGGGAGACAAAGCCTTTGTCAAAGAGAAACCAAAGGAACAGCAGCAGGCAGTTCCTTGTAAGCATTGGCGGTCTATGAGGTTAAGGTCTCCAACGTAAAGTCTAAAGAAGGAAGCTCTGCCACACTGGAAAAGGCGCTGTAGATTGTTCCACAAGAAGAGAGGTGAGGAATTGGTGGGGGTGAATGGACACTGGGAGAAGAAGTACTTCCACCAGGGTCTGATGCTGAGTGCTCTCAACGATTAATAGAGTTAATCACCTGCAGGAGAAAAGAACAAAAACACATTACTCAACTCATTAGTGCTTCCAATCTCTACTTCTTGGACATTTGGCATTATAGAAATGTATCAACATTTTCAACATCTGACTGATGGAAGAAACTTCTAGAACATTATGCTATGGAATAATTAATTATGAAGAGTAAAAGTGTGACATTATAAAGACAATATCACGGGAAACCAATGCATGATTAATACTATCAACGGTCAGGCCATAAGACAAAACTTGATAGTGTGGCCAAGATTGCGTGGCCAGCACAGTGGCTTGGGCAGCAGGGTGGCTCAGTGGTTAGCACTGTTGCCTCACAGCGAGGAGGTCCTGGGTTTGATCCCCACCTTGACTCAAAAGACCTTTCTGTGTGGAGTTTGCATGTTCTCCCCGTGCTAGCGTGGGTTTCCTCCGGGTACCCCAGTTTCCTCCCATAGTCCAAAAAACATGTCTCATCCTCCCTGATCAGTCACTGACAGTTAATCTAAAGTCCCTTTGTGTGTGAGAAAAAGCAATATATATTGGGTGAGCAAGTCTTGTGCAAATTGGCTGCCGTGGCATCACTCAGAATGGCTGTGGTGTTTGATGGTTGTCGGCCCTTTGTTCATTCTGTGATTATTGGTGACCTAATTGTGTAAAAGCACTTTGAGTGTCTCGAAAAGGTGCTTAAAACTCAATAAAATATATTATTATTATTAAAAACATGCCAAATCTAAATGCAAACTTTAAATGCACATCAGTAGGATTCTTGTATGACCCCTTCTAGTTTGGTGCCACTACCTTTATGAGACACAATATTGCTAGTGGGCAGCATACCAGCTATGATAGCCAGCTGTCAAAAAGATTGGTAGCCTCAGCAGACTGTAATTTTAAAGTAAAACCTTTTTTTAACATGAAAACCTCTAAAGATTACGCATAACATATAATCCAGCTCACAGGCATTGAATTTAATATTTCATCTTGATCTTTTCTCAAAGCTATATCTGTATGCAATGTAATTCATTCCAAACACAGATGACGTATGTACAATTTGAAAACTGATTCTATTGGTCGAAGTAGAAATTGAATGTTTAAAAATGCCTGAGTTTAACCCAATGAAATATGCTATTTATACAGTCCATCTTATTTAAGATCCAATAACAAT
>JAVQJS010075975.1:0-18181 GCA_036024795.1 Galaxias rostratus
TGTGTGTGTGTGTGTGTGTGTGTGTGTGTGTGTGTGTGTGTGTGTGTGTGTGTGGAGGGGGGTAAAAGGGGAGGGTTTTCCTGAGCTAATAAAATGTGAGCTGGAATGGAAGCTGCTAGCAAGCATTCTTGTGCCATTAGACAAGTTACTTTACTGCAGCCTCCGGTTTCCCTGCAGTGCTGAGGTGGCATGCTGAGGTCACCATTGGTTCCGGACGATGAGGGATTGCCCTAAGAAATGCTAGCATTGTTCTCGTGTTGATTTTAATATGTCTGCATATCATGCTGTTTTTATTGGTTCATACTCGATCGCATACTGCTTATAATAGCATTTCGTATAGCCCCCGTTAGGTCTTTATTTTTAAACAGCCAATTTTTCATTTTGAAAACAATATCCAAGCTAGAGACATTCTTTTTCATGCAGGTGCACTTTCTAGCCTTTGCATTTAGCTCTCAAGGTTTTAATATTTTGTGATGTGTTGACATAAGCCTTGAGCTTATATAGTCTGATCCATGTTTGTCTGTGCTTTGTGAGACATGCACGTCCTTTTCATTTAATCTGGAATGGCAGACAAAGGGTCGGATATTACGCACCTGACTTGTTGTGCAATCAAGTTCATCCCAGTGAAATGGTGATACAGAATCCTCCACATGGAGCAATACCTACAAAGTCAAAGATGATCTTGTCGGCTCGGTGTTTGTTCTTTGCTCCTGCTCATGTTATGACTGATAGAATTTTGTGAACAACAGCACGGCCAGGCAGTCTTAACAAATGGTGCTGTTCATTTTGAATGTGCATGTCCACCACATATGTTAATTTTAAAAACAGAGAAACTCAGAAAACACTAATCTTTTATTAATACAAAAGATCAGAGTGTTTGCCGTCATGTGATTTCTGTTTTGAAGGTCCCTACAGGATTGTCAACCGAATGACTCCAACATTATGTCTATTTAATTGCATTGCCCTCTCCCTTCTTTTCCCTGCCCTTCAAGTGAAAACATAAAGCTTTTTGTATTCATGAATATCTGGAGTAAATTTCAATTTAGCCTAATTGAACTTTCTCTTTCTTTCTTTTTTTAAGGAATGCTGGTGGTAAATGTCACCTGGAGGAACAAGACGTATGTTGGCACCTTGTTGGACTGCACTCGGCATGACTGGGCTCCCCCCAGGTAAAAGGAAACCTTTCTGCCTGCTCTTTAAACCTCCCCTATCTAAAGGTAGCCTTTGTTTACCCGGCGGTTTGGGCTGTCAATTAATTTCGGGCTTATTAACTTTCTGGTTTATTAATTTTCAAGGTTATTACTTTCACACGCTAATGTTATGGAAAGGGGCATGATTGTAATTCGAAAGGTGCTTTAATCAATGACAATGACAGTGTGTTTCAATTACGTCAAAACGTTAACAAGGCCTATGACATACACGTCATTCTTTTGTCTCGTGGTGTGTACCATCACTTTGCTGTCCCCTGTCAGTCTATCAGTCTATGTGTCCCCGGCCCGGGGAGATGGACTCGCCACACACTGTCCAACGGCTCACATCCCAGGAGGAATATAGCTGTAACATTTCACTAACAAGCCACAACGCATAATCCATTTATTGTGCTAATAGCTTTTACAAACACTGCATCGCATTCTCTATGACGGGATCCGACTGTCCCTGAGTTTTAGGGGTTTTCGATGTTTGTTTCGGTACACAATAACCTTCAACATGGATGTTGAGTGGCCATGTTTTCGATCAGCAACGATAGCCAACATAAATACTATATATCAAATTATAATAAATATTTAAAGATATGATGGCCGACTGTGTATTACACTACTGCTGCTATGTTTAGGGAACAGTTTGTGTGAGGGCACACCATTATCACACGGAACGTCTCCATCCTTATCAGCCTGAAAATACGTTCCCACCCTCAACTGTTGTGAAAAAATTGTGATGAGATAGCTGTAGTGTGAAAGCAATGTCACCCCTGGTTCTTTTTGTCACAGTCTGTTAACCTTCCCTGCTATGCAAAAAAATATAATACCATCACAATTATAGTGATGTAGAGGTGGCCTGCGATTTGAATTATTTCAATGTAATGCTATGTTTCTGAGGCAAACAATTGGAGTTAACTTGATGTTGTCCCTATATCAAATGTCCCCCAAGCCATTTTGTTCTTTTTTGCTTGTTCTAGGAAGAGTCAAATCAGAACATTTGTTACATTGATGTTGACTGAGACAAACATTTGAGAGCCTCACTTACCACATAACTTCATACTGATACTGTGGCAGTAGCAAAAACAAAAACAAATTGATTATTTGGGGTTTGCTGCAATATTGCATCTCATTTGGGCTTCAAATGGTTTCTACTTAGTCTACTTGGATAAGTTATCCTGCCCTATATACACAACCTATTTTGAAGTACAGAAAAATGTTCCCATGTGTAACAACTTTTTGTTGTCAATAGTGTCTCAAATTGACACGTTCATTGATAATAGTTGTTGCATGACAGCAATGCCTTTTCTCATTGCTGGGCAGGTTCTGCGAGTCGCCCACCAGTGACTTGGAGATGAGAAACGGCCGGGGTCGGGGAAAGAGAATGAGGCCCAACAGCAACACGCCCATCAACGAGAACAGCAACTCCTCAGACAGCAAGGGAACCAACAACAGCAAAACACGGGCCGCCTCCAACAGCAAGAGCCGGCGGGGCAGCCAGACCCCCTCGGAACGACGCACGCCCCCCAACAGCAACACGGAGGACGTCAAGGCCAGCCCATCGTCTGCCAACAAGCGCAAGATCAAACCTGTTTCCGACATGGAGCCCAACTCCAGCTCTGAGGACACCAAAGGCAATAAGCGGATGCGGACTAGCTCCAACAGTGGAGTTGTGGCCACATCGGGGCTTTCCCTCACCTTGGTCAAGGCCGAGCCCCTCCTTGACCGCACTTGCCCCTCGCCGGTGCTCATCGACTGCCCACATCCCAACTGCAACAAAAAGTACAAGCATATCAACGGCCTCAAGTATCACCAGGCCCGTGCCCACAATGATGATGACATCAAGTTGGACCTGGATGGGGAGGGTGAATACGGGGAGGACTCGACGCTCCACCCTGAGCCAGGGAACTGTAACGGAGCCTCCATCTCTCAGAAAGGCTGTTTGTCTCCGGCCCGATCAGTCACCCCGAAAGGAAGGGGCTTTGATGCACAGAGCACCTCCCCCTCCCCCGGCAAGTTTAGCGCCAAACAAACCAATAAGAAGAAGAGTGGGGAGCCTGACCCCGAGAGAGGAGGCACACCCATGGAGGGCGATGATGGGCCTCTGCTCACTGACGAGGCCAGTAACGATGGCTCAGACAAGTCCAAAAAGACCAACAACGGGGCAAAGTCTGACAAGCTGACGCAGAGGGGCAAGTCGCCGCGACCCCTAGTCCCAGGCACGGCAGCGTCCCAGCAGCTCTACGCCTTCCAAGCCCCCCCTTTCCCGGCAGGAAACCCCAGCAGTTCCCCAGGGATGACCCCTGTGGTGCAAGGAGTCCCCAAGAGCCCTCAAACGAAAGGTGGTCAGACCAAACCTCCCACCGTCGGAGACCCTGCGTCTAGCATCTCCAAAGACAAGAAGAAGAAGGATAAGAAAAAGAAAGAGAGCGGCAAAGATGTTGACAGCCCCAAACCTCCAGGGAAAGGAGGAAAACCTGAGGAGGGTAAGAGTCCCTACTCCGAGTCCTCTGACCAGGGAGGGAAAGCAGAGGGGCTCCTTAACGGCTCCTCGGACCACCACCAGAGCCGTCTAGCCAGCATGAAGGCCGAGGCCGACAAGATATACAGCTTCTCAGACAATGCCCCCAGTCCCTCTATAGGAGTGGCCAGTCGAATAGACGGCACTGGGATGCCACAGCCTCTCACACCAATCCACGGTTCCACTCAAAATGGTGCCGACAGTTCGTCTGTCAAGACCAACAGCCCAGCATACTCTGATATCTCTGATGCCGGTGAGGACGGCGAGGGGAAAGTGGACGGTGTGAAAGTCAAGACAGAGGACCAAGGCGTCAGGGACAGTGCCAAGAAGGCGCTCTTCCCAAGCCAGACGCCTAACAAGGAGTCTCCTTACTACCCAGGCTACGAGAACTACTACTCTCCTAACTATGCCAACTCCAGTCCAGGACGGCCAAACCTTGGCACTCCGCTTGCAGAGAGTCAGGTGAAGGTCAAAAGAGAGGAAGACCATGATCAGGTGGAGGTCAAGGTTAAGGTTGAACCTCATGAAGACCGCAAAACTGATATCAGTGCCTCTAGCCAACAGCAGCAGCATCAGCAACAACTACAGCAGCAGCAGCAGCAGCAGCAGCAACAACAGCAACAGCAGCAGCAGCAGCAGCAGCAGCAGCAACAACAACAACAGCAGCAGCAACATCAACAACAACAGCAGCAACAGCAACCCTCAGTCATTCAGCAGCGCTCCAACATGTACATGCAACCGCTCTACTACAACCAATATGCATATGTTCCCCCTTACGCGTATCACCCAGATCAGGCCTACCACAACCACTACATGAACACTCACCCGGCCTACAGGCAGCAGTTTGAGGACCGACAGCGACAAGCGGCTGAGCAACGCGCTGCTCAGAAGAAGTCGGACGCCGCCATAAAAGAGCGAGAGGCTTCCATTAAGGAGGAGTGGAAGCTTAAAGGCCCTCTGCCCCCTAGTCACTCCAAAGTCCCCAATCAGACCACCGAATTGGGCAGGACGCCGCAGCTCCCCAGCAAGCCCAGGGACTCCCCGTCGGAGCCCTCCTCCAAGTCCCTAGGAAGCATCAAAGTGGAGGACTCCAAGTCCCAGCAGGCCGAGGGGCTGAAGATCAAACTGAACGAAGGGGTCGGCCATCATGGGAAGGAGGAGCCCAAACCAGGGCTGGAATCCAGGGGACAGGGAGGGACGGAACATGCTATGTGGTACAGACAGGTAAAAACTTATTATTAAGGCAGAATATTTATAGATGGATCCAAGCAGTGTTCTTATTAATTGTAGTTCCCATGGCCAAATTTTCCTTACATTCTATGCTCTACTTCTTTCCTTATAAGTACCCGGAGGGCCAGAAGTCCCTGGTGGAAGATGAGCAGGAGCAGAAACAGCAGCACCAGCCTCGCTGGAAAGATGAGAGGGACCGGGAGCGGGAGCGGGAGCGGGAGCGGGAGCGCAAAGGAAAAGACGAGCGAACTAAGGCCAAGGACATCAGCGGCGCTCATAAAGAGGACAGCAAGGAGGTGGCCGACCCCCGTACGCCCTCGGAGGAGCAGCGAGCCATGGGAAAAGACCCGCGGGCAAACGCACACTTGCAGTTTTCCTCCCCACTAGCCCAGCACCAGGGCTACATGCCTTATATGCATGGGTACCCTTATGGACAAGGCTACGACCCTAGCCACCCTGGATACAGAGGGATTCCCTCGGTGATGATGCAGAACTACCAAGGTATGGCACTTAGTCAAGGAACCAAGCGGTCTTTGACTCCGTAGGGTAATTGAACCGTTAGGGATAAGGGAGTCGACTGCACACAGCTCTAGCATGTCGACTCTCTCACTGTGGTTAGTCGGCTCTGTTGCTGGCGGTGGATCACTGGTCCAACTGTATTTAGAGTCGAGCAAGCATCATAAGGTAATGCCCAAATACCCTAAAGACAGCACAGAGAATTCATCATTTGAATTACAGGTTCAGCGAAGCGCAAGAGAGAGATGAAAATAACCATAATTTCATTTGATTAAAATACCCTTTAATGTAACCCTTAGATGCCACCTGTGTTTAAACAATGTCGTCTTTTTTTCTTCTTCTAGGTTCCTATCTACCCGCAGGATACCCATTCTCTCCATATGGCGGCAAAATGGTCGGAGGCGAGGAGGTGGGGGACAAATCCCGTGCCAGCCCCACAGTCAGCAAATCAGCAACAGACTCTAAAGCCCTGGACATCCTGCACCAGCACGCCACCCAGTACAAGAGCAAGTCTCCCACGGTCGGCGACAAGCCAGCTCATGAGAGGGACAGGGAAAGAGAGAAGGAGAGAGCAGGTGGCGGCGACCGGGACCGGGAAAGAGAGAGGGAAAGGGAGCGAGACGTGGACCGACCGCGCTCCTCGCCCTCCCAGCGCATCATGGCCTCCCACCATCACCTGGGATACCCGCTCCTCTCCGGACAGTACGATCTGTCCTACGCCGCAGGTCAGTCCCCCACAGCCGCCTCGGCTGGAGTCGCACACTGCAGAGTGGTCTTACACGCAGAGCGGTTCCGGGATAACGCGACGCTACGCGGAAAGGCTAAGGAATTGCCTTGAAACGTACAACCTTAAAACACATTGTTATCCCTGATAGTGGATGTGCTGTATGTCTGAAGGTAGATACAGGATTCCTCACTGATGCGCATACATGTTCCACCTCACCCAGGTCTCTCGTCGTCCGCTATTGTTGCCAGTCAGCAAGCCGCAGCCCCCTCCCTTTATCCCCCGGCACGGAGGTGAGAACGGTAAGAGCCCTAGATAGAGAGACAGACAGGCACAAGCAGAGGCACACATGAAGCACACCACCAGCCTTTTGTTATGAAAGACACATTGTCTGTTCGATACAAAGACTGTGATGTAGGGGGGTGTCGTGCAAAAGCGTTGGCAGTAGATTAAGTCGTCTACTGTCAATTTGCAGTTTTTGCTAAATGTTCACTTTATTTTGGCTTAGCTAAAAAAAAGGCTTAGCTAAACAAAGCTTTTCCTGTGCTTAAAATGCAATGCTGCTTTTCACAAGGCTCCAGTTAGTCCCTTAGCTCATCCACCCAGTTCAGGTCTTCTAAGGACAAGTGGATCGCAGTAATGTTGAATGAGATATTGTATCGGCTAGCTTAGATTCTGAATTATTACTGTCTCCACTGCCCTCTTGTGGCAAACTAATGTATTACTCAGTCATTGTAAAAACACAACCACCGTCAGATCAGCAGTTTCTTAGACAAATGCTGGAATGTACGGTGGTACCATCATCTCCTTTAAAAAAAAAAAAAAATTCAATTCTAATCCAAATACCTTTTTCTTTATTTTTGCAGGGAGACTTGACCCCTTCACCTCAACTTTTCAAAGATTCATGTGACTGGCTCACATGAGGGGAAGGCCTTCCAGACTCCTGTTTTAGACATCAGTTAAATGGTGGCAGATTGTCATTGTTCCTTGCATATCTAACCTTGTTGCAGCCCCCCCATCTCCTCAACCATGGACTACAATAGAACTGACTCAAAGAAGGTTTAAAGCCATCACGCTCTGCTTCCATGCAGAGAACAGACTGCTCATTATCTTTTCTTTGCACTGTTGACAAACAAAAACAGACCAACTGACTCTCCAAGCAGTGTTCTTGTTTCATTCATGTGCAGAAAATATCGTGGGGTGGGGTGGCTGGAAAGGGGCGGGCAAACACAGTCAAAACAATAAAAATAAAGACTGACAAAAAAAAGTGAATCATGTTGAAGTGATTGAACTTGATGTCCTTGTATGAAGTAATATGATAGTTTATCCTTACTTGACAGGTTAGGTTGGGAGAGGAAATGTAAGGGGAGGCTGCTTTCTTCCAAGACTAGCAAATACCTGAAGAAAACTGAAGCTTTCAATTTCCCTTCTCGTTGCATCCTCGGTTTATTTTTCAGGGATTGTCATGTATTAAAAGAAAGAAAATGTTGACCTCAGTGGAGAATAAACACTATCCATGTTTTTTTATTTTTTATTCTTGATGTCTGTTATTTTTTTTTGTTGGTTTGTTTTTTATTTTCTACATAACCCTCAAACTGAATCAACCACATCTCCATTACACTCCCTTGGTTGACTGGCAATGATGTCATTTCAATTAAGTTTTTTTTTTTTTTGAAGCCAACTTTTAAATATTTTAATGACTTTGTTATTCAGTAAGTCTAGTACCTGGCTCCTGTCTTTGATTCATATGCTGTGTGGGTATTTCAACTACTGCTAAATCAATTACAACAGGGGAAGATGGACTCTTTCAACTGCTGCAATTAACATGGAATGTCAGCTATTTAGCCACAGGGGATGAGAACAAAGAGGAGAAGCAGTTAAAGCAAGGTTGATTGCATGGTGTGGCACTTTACAGGAAATGAACTAAACCACGCCCACATGCCTAATAGTTCATATAACTCCCATTCTGTCTCCTCTACCAAAATGCTTAGAGCACTTTGGCCAAACCTGGCACCAGGAACCTTACATGGGGGGTGCAACTGCTGAAATGATTGGATAATGAGACAGTTCGAGTTCGACTGACTTGCCGTAAGTCCTTAGTCATTAAATGTGGGTTGGTTTGTTCCTACAGAGGGGACTCTAATTTCATGTCAATAATAATTCTACTCACTTCCTCTGAATTTATTCTGTCCCTATGAGAATGGGTGTTGGAGGTTTGCTGCTTTGGCACAGGCAATGTTGTCTACTGTTTAGGGATGTCTGTTTATTCAGGTGATGTGCTTAATTGCAAACTGCAGGGATAAAGCTAATTATTGCGTCAGGTATTGGTTTTTATGTTCCTGTCGTGTTAAGCTGGGATCTGTGATAAAAAGCTAGCTTGGTGCTTCTGAAATGCATACAATGGAGGAAGTGAAGGGAACGCTAGTCTTTAGTGTATTGCAGCAAGACTTCTATTATTCTCTGTCTTTAAATAAGCATCATACTTAAATTGTCAAACTTATTTCATGTGACATTTTACATAAAAACTAGGTTTCGAGTAATAACCCAGAAGAAAGTCTTTGTCAGGTAACCAATGTGATGAATTGACATGGTCACATAATTTTCATATCTCCAACAGCATCTCTAATAATTTACCTGGAGTAGGTTTATACTAGGGCATCACACCATCTTGGTGAATTGCCAGATGCTTGTCTTTCAATACAAAATGATGACGTTTGTCTTGAATGTGATGGTGTTTGATGTGTTCTTCAACTGTATGGGTAATGTAGGCAGCTGTAAAGGTGTAGTAGGACTTGAACACCAGCATTATGTCATCAGCATTGGTTTCTTTGACCATGGTTGTTGACAAGTGCATTTCATTGTCACCAAGAATGATGGTATTACCTTAGTTGAATTAAGTGAAATGGTATCGACTACAATATATTTAAAAACAAAAAACAAAGTAAATGTTTGCTATCTATGAAATTATGGAAAATGCTTGGATCTTTGTTTTTTTGTTTTTTTGCAAGACTTTATATTTGTTCAATGTTGAAGACTATATTTATTGGCACATCAGCTGTCCAAATTGGTGCCTAGTTGAACCTTGCCCTATCAATCCAGGACACATTCTCATGTATCCATTGCCCCCCAGATTTCCATTATGCCACTTAAAATCCTGAAAGCATCAAGTCATTGGTGCTTACAAAGATGTTTACAAATATCTTCATTACTGTGTGAGTACGAAGTACGTCAGTACTCACCCCGCTCCCTCTCTCTCCCCCGACCTGGAGTTTGTCTAAAGTGTACATTACCATGGTTCTTTTTTTATACAGTACTGTAACTTTGCCTTTGTAAATTTGGGGCGGAAAAATAAATAAATCTTTTTATGACTCAATGATTTGCCATCCCAGTGCCACTTTAATCAATCGCGCTCACTTAATAGCTGTTTATTTTATGTAGAGGTGTGGAGACATTGCACTTGAGCCTGATAGCCACTGGAGGGTAGCTCTGTCATTTATAAAATGTGGATTAGGCATTCCAACATTCTCCTGCTGGCCATACCCAAAATGCATTTTCCATAAACTTCTAATAATGCGATTTATATAAGTGATTAATTCCCAAACCTTTCAGTATTCCTTATCTAATGTAAATTCACCATCAGTAAAATTTGTGTTCGTACTGTCTACATGTCCTTAATGAATCAATCTTCAGAAATAAGTGCTCTGCATGCATCAATATAGTGTTACTGCACTAGCACAGGCTATGGCAGAGGGAGATTATGTGAGGGATGATTTGTTGAGTGTAATGTGAAATCTGATTATCCCATATGTTCCGAACCAGGGAGGGGGGGGGGGGGGGGGTATTGGGTTTTAACCAATGGGTTTTTACAGAGGGGGGCTCAGTTTTACACACGCAAGGCATGCTTTCTCTCAGCTTGTGGTGACATTGAGCGTGCAGAGAGCTGACTTCCAGGATAGTTTTCATGGGATGCACTATCTACGCAGCCAGCCCTGAGGCCCTGCCTGGTGACGAGGCACCAGGCCTGGACAGATACTACCAGCACCCACACAACCACCTCCCCCATGGTGCCTACAGTCAGAGGGTAGTAACCAGCAGAGTCAGGTCAGTCATATATCTACTGTGATCACTAAACGCAACATTGTGTATGTGTGTTTGCAGTGTGTGCAACTATGCGTGCATATGGTGTGAGTGTTAGAAACATTCATTGCTCATTACCTTTAGCTCGAACCTCTATTTCATCTCTGGTTTTAGCAGGTGTAGTCCTTCAGGAGAAAATAGGGTAATGTTGTATTGGGCCATGTACTCAAATGGAACTTGGCCTAAAATGTCCCATGTCTTACTTTGTTGACCCAGCCTTCTCTTTTTCGTGGTGAATAATTTGCTGGTCAAGATGCACCTGTGGGTCTGTTTTTAATTAAATAACTGCTCAGTTAACATAATCAACACGACTGAGAGGCCTTTAGGTATTATGAACAGTGTTAACATAAGTAGCCAACAGAAGCCGGTTCACCTATAACTGCATTGTACCGTTACGCAATTGAAGGCGGAAGACTTCACAAGCCCATATAAAAGTGATAGCACGTCAAATCCTTGGTTTATTATAGTCTTATAAATCTTTCAAACCATTATATATGTCAGACATTGTATGCATCAGGACGGGGTGTTTACCCCTGAAGGCAGCCTATTAGCCCTCCGCTGACCACCGTTATGGTATGCATACAGAGCAGATTAGTGAAAGTAGAGACAAATCATCGTTGGGTCCACGAGGTTTATACCCGTAGTTTGGGATAATCCGGAGAGTGTGGTTTGGCCCGTAAAAAAACTCAACCACCTCGTGGATGCATTGAGCAACGATTTAAAAATAATTTACCAAACTGCTGCCTAATTAGATATATGGCTAGTCATATTTTGATATTGAATTAATTCAGGTGTATTTGATTCAAAATTTGTTGTTGAATTGTTGAATTGAATTTGTTGTTCGACCGAAACGCATGACACTTCGAGCGACAACAACAGGTGGTTACAGGTAGGCTACACAGACTGTTTATATGCAGTATATGTGTAACTGAATTCAATATGACTAAGCATTACTGAGAGGCGTCGTGTAATTCGTTTGTGGGAAAAGATTTTCCCTGTCTCACAAATAAATTAATAAATAAATAAAGATAAAATGCATTAAGATTGCACTTCAATTGTCCATTGATTTTGCTTGTCTATTTCGTGCGGACGTCAGACCATCCGCATTTCTATTACACAGTCTAAATTAGAAACCTATACTTGTTATGATTTATTCGACACCTGACAGTTGAGCCCACTTTCCATGACAAAGCAGAGCATGGCAGCTCGCAGGTGTTCACAGCTTGAAAGGGACCATTAGCACAGTTGGGGTTGTGTTAAAAGAAAAATTCCCCTGGAGACTCCTTGAGACTATCTTGAGGCTGTCCCTACGCGGTGTAGAGTACATAGAAACCATTCCCATACCCCTTAAAATGCTATTGCAATATTCACCAAGGGTTTTTTGTTTTTGTTTTATTTGTTTTTTAAAGTCAAATTCCTTCGTCCAACATTGCATACACATTTATATACATTTAGGTCAATACTCAACTTGCACACAGCGATTGTCTTGTTAGGACTCTTATAGCTTGTAAACACATTATTTAGTAATGGCTGAGATCATGGAGATGGACCACCTATTTTTACAATCATGACAAAATAAATCAGGGCCATTACTCCATAAAGTAGGCTATGCACATTGTGTTGTGAAGGGGAATCTGTACAAGATCCATCCATTACCAATACCCCTTATCCTATTCCAGCCACCATTGGGCAAAGGGCGGGGTACCCGCCGGTCGCCGTGACACATCGTGGGGCTAACACATTAACATACAGCAACTCACACGCACCTATGGACAATTTAGAGTCACCAATGAACCTGCATGTTATTGGATTATTGGACCGTGGGAAGAAACCCACACAACCACAGGGAGAACATGCAAACTCCACACAGAAAAGCCCTCAGGTGGGGATCGAATCCAAAACCTTCTTGCCTTGAGGCAACAGTGTTAAGCACTGAGCCACTGTGCTGCTCCGTATGTGAGATTATTTTGTAAAACTACCCTTTTAGCTTATACAGCATTAATCTTTTTTTATTATTATTACATTGGTATTCAGAATTGAACATCCAAGCTAATCTATACTGGTGGTGAAAGGACAACTTAGCCATACAATGTTGACTTCTCTCTTGAAGAAAATTTCCCCCAAAAAAGCATTCAGATCGAATCCTTCTCTGTTGACTGGGAAATTCTAAAGCAACCCTTTTTTAACAAAATTGTGGTAATAAGACAACTTCCAAATGCAATGAGTCTTCTATAAGTCTGCATGCTATTCACGTTGCAGCAATGTGAGTGAATTATCAGGGTGGTCTTGGAGCAGAGTGAAGGGGACGCGAGGAAGAAACGTTGGTATGTACCTTTAAACACAGGTCTCAGCGGCTGCAGAGTCTAACACGATTACAGTTGATTGGATTAAAGGCCAACCTTGTGACTACCCAGAATGTGTTACACCTAAGTTATATATATCCTAGGACGAGGATAGGTAGAAGGATGAAGGCTAAAGACATTCATTATATAGAAGGGGGCAAGCCTACTACTTCTTTCAAAATATCCAAATATCCGTGTTTCTTATTTTGTCCTTCAATTTCTTTTTTTCAGAGGTCAAACAATAGCAAGACAAATGTCCTTTGTTATTACAGCTGTTAAAATAATGGTTGAAGACAGCGGCATCCTACCCAACAGTAAACAAGACAATGACATCGTCTTGGCATGTTACTTGAAATAGTATAGTTGCTTTCTGTCCTCATCACAGGGACTCTGTAGACGTTGCAGTCTTAGCACCTTGGAGGGTTGGGCTTGAAGATTAAAGATGGCTTGAGGTTAGAAGGAGTTTATAATCACTCACGCCTAAGGCATCTATCTTGGACATTTGCTTTGGCTGCTTTTCGTATTGCAGTTTTAACCTGCATTACATTATTACTTGATTGTGCCATGTCTGTCAAATCTATGGTAAAGATAGATAATAAAAATGTCCCCCCAATCCAATGAAACCTCGATTGCTAGTGCAAGTATAAACTGATCTTCCTATGGATCAGTATATCATCTGTTCATGCGGTAACTATAGCACCGCTGAAAGGTTGGATATGAAGCAATAAGGATTGGCAGATGTGCGTGTGTGTCTTTGTGTGTCTGTGAGTCTGCGCCTGGTTAAAGGAGCTTAGCGATTGAAGAGTGAACAGGTGCATGTGTTTTGAGTGGAGTGTGCTACGTGTCAACGGAGATGGAATTTGCTCTTGAGTTCAGCCATCTGCACAATCTCTGAATATTTTTTTTTAATCTGTTTTACACAGATTGACATAAAAAAGTGGGACCAAGGTTGTAGGATTTGAGGCTGGTATTGACACAACGCTGTGTGTTTGTGTGTTCAGGCTTAAGACCATGACTGAGCACCCAGAGCAGAATGAGGAGACAGGCCTACTCTCACCCCAGGAGCTTGAGCCCACCAAGGATGAGGATCACCATGGACCGCCACAGTTCAGGCAGGACATGCACACTCACTTGCACACAGAAAGACACACATACATACACAAAGACGAAAAAACAGCACTAATATTGCAACAGTTTTGGGTTTATTTATTTTTGTTTTTATAAGTGGAGATAAACACTTTGCAGAGCACATAAAATACGTCCACTTGTGTGTGGCCATGTAGTGGAGGACCTACAGTATACACTTTGGGTCTTTTACAGATTATAACTCAAATGTTCTGTATTTGTTCTGCACGTGAGTATGTGTGTGTTAACATGAGTGTGACAACAGGTTGTGTTGCAGGAGTTACATAACAGGGTTTCAAGGCGGGGTTATTGTAATCCCTGGGAATCTTTTTTGGGACTAGATTTAGCACTGAAGACTAATGGAGGGGGTGGGGAGCAGGGAGGTTTAGTGTGTGTGTGTGTGTGTGTGTGTGTGTGTGTGTGTGTGTGTGTGTGTTGGGGAGGGGGGCATGTCTGCAGACACAGAGTGGAAAGTGATTAGTATACTGTTATTTTACCAAATATTTTACAGTGATTTGCTTAGAAAAAGCATTATTTTTTAATTGTGAATCTATTGCATTAGTAATTGGGCATGTTTCCCATGGCAATGCTAGACATTTTGGAAAATTATTAACGTATTACCATTTAAAACGTGAACAATTTGAAAGGTTGTGCTTTTAACCAATAAAGATTATTATTTGCCTATAATTATATATGTGAGGGACATTATGGCTCTGTATTGACTATTTTTTTTTTCATTTTATTGTTACTTTTGCATAATGTTTTCTCACATATACTATGTGCCATATTATGGGCAACATGCATATTTTTAACTATATCCTTGTGTTTTTTTTCCTCTTAAATTTTTACTCCGCACAAACCTCTCTTGTCTCTTTAGAATTAGAAGGTGTGATAATTTTAAGAGATAGAGAGGGGAGGAGTGCTAATCCTCCAAGGAATGGCTGATCTATTCAATATTAATTTCCCCAGAGATTAGACCAACTGTAGAGTCAAACTTTCTGTATTCAACAAACACTACAGAGAATACCAATGCAGAATATTTCACAAATACAAAAAAGTGACACATCGAAGGTTTCTCCATCTAAATTGCATCATGTAATGCAGTTGAGAATATGTGTGCCCCTGTGATATACTGGCGCCCTGTCCAGGGTGTACCCCACTTCTCGCCCTGATGTCAGCTGGGTTAGCAGCACCCCCACAACCCTGCAAAGGATTAGCACAATCGCTAAGAGATGGATGAATGGAATGTATGTGCACTGTGCAGAAATTATGCTACATTTTGAAGCCTTTTTGGAATTGTACGTTTTCTGGACAAATCAATCTAAAGAAAGTTGATGGACTTGTGAGTCGTTGTCTCAACATTGTCACAGGATGTGGCCGCTCTTTTGTTGTCACAGCTGTGCTGTTCGGCTACAAAAACTCTGGTCGCTCTCACACAAGCCACAGGAAATCACAGCATCTCAACTCACTCACTTCAGACAATTTGTCCCTGAAATCTCCAGCCAAGACAAGACATTCAGATAGGAGACAGCGTCTCTCAATCTCTTTCTCTATACATTTCATCTATTATTTATTGATGTTATTTTCATGGGTCCACAACTGTTTAATTATTCCTCTTCTTCTTTGGTATCTCCATCCCACACATTGCCTCTTGTCCTGTCTTCAACCCGTCATCATCTGTTCACCCCAACCACACCAGTCATGTTCACATCATTGCCCCCAGCTCTAATGGAACACACAAGACATGAAATGAGGGTGTTGGCGCCTCAGTTACCCTGCTGTCAGTGCTGACACAGAGAGGGAAGACAGCGTGACAGACACTCTGATCCCAGAAAGCTGAGCCAAGGGAGTCTTTGCTGCTCCCTTTGCCTGTTCCATGCGTACCCTTTAGAAAGGGCGAGGCAGAACGGCCTAGTCGACATGAAATGCTAGCGGAGGGCATATGTAACTGGAGACATTTGACACACTTTACCTTGTGCTCCAAGCAGAATTGTGGTGTTCCAAACCGAATGTGGGTTCTCGGCAGGAAATGAGATGTGGTGCTGAATGATTGAGAAGGTGTTGAGGAAAGGCACCCCGTTGAGGATTAGCATGTGATGATGTGCAATTGGGTTGCGACACAAATAACATGAGGACAGCCCACAGTTGATAGCAGTACGTTGCTGTGGTTAAATACGACAACATAAAAACATTGTGTTTGGAGATGGAGTCGAGCATTGAATACCAAAATGTTCTCTCCGCTCTTACCGTTATCTAAGTAGGACACATACGATTCCAATTTCACATGATTTTATATAAAGTCTTGTTAAAGATCTCAATGATCTACTCTGCTGAACAGCTTGGCTTTTGTTGTGGTGGTATGCTGTGGTTTAGTTGAAGTCAGGAGAGCCATGGTGTGACTTAAAGCTGCAGTGTTTCGGCTGACCCACGTGAGGCTCTCAGAATGCCTGAGGAATGTGTGGATGTGTGTATGCATGCGTACATATACTGTGTCTGTGTTTGTTTGTGTAGGACCAAGGTGAAACCGCAGTCTATGAGGTACCTTCACTTGCAATACAATTCAAGAGGGTGAGCAATATTCACCCCACAATGAGATTCAAATAACCTTGATGCGAATTGATTCTAAATCTCAGTTATAGAATGGTTGAATCCCTGAAGGTGAAATTATTTGCATTTTGTGTTCAGTTTCAGAGATTCATAATGTCTTCTTGTTTAATATAAGAAATTGTTTATCGATTGCATGTACAGCAGTGCGGTTTTGCTATTGTTAATGTATTGTTTTGGGGACTTTGCACCATCACTATTACGCAATCAACTTGTTTTATTCTTTTAATATAACATTGAAAGATAAACACAATGTTATTGGCTTACCTTTGAAGCTTCAACACACTAGCTGCGGATAAATGATTACCGTAAAGCAATGGGATAAAACAGTTTGAAAAGCTTTGCAATGCTCCTACAGCCAAAAATCATGCAATTATTAAAAAGCTGTTAAAAACATAACTTGCTCTAATCATTCCAAATCATTACAGACACACTCTCTTGCTTTGTAACTGCTACCACGCAACCACACAACCAAGGCAGGAGAGTCAATGGCTGTGGAGTAAAGTTATACACGGCTTTGGTCTAATATGTTTAATATAATTTCCACTTGTGTATTACCAGTAGCTATCTTATGGTAAATGGTTTACTTGTTCATTACCAGTAGCTATCTTACAATCAATGATGCTGCATTTACATTATCATTATAAGCAGTAAATAAGTTTACATGATTCTTATCTCAACATTGTCATATGAGCAACATTGTTTCCTGGGGGTCCTATGTTTCATCAAATGAAACTATAAACTATCAAATTTAAGTTATCTTAAAAAAGATTATTGTCCATGTCCTTCTATCACAGATTACAACTGATTGAAGATCTGTCATGTGAAGATGTAAAGAAATGCTACAGGGGCACGGTAAGCAATGCGTGTACAAATGTTCCATGCAGAGAGCAGACAGCATCTACCTATGAGATAGATCTGTTCAGTAGAGGAAGTGTTTTTCACATTTACATTTCTCACAGTTTCGGCCTTGGAAGCTTTGTGCAGAATCAATTTTAGTCACACATTAGACATAAAATTGTGATTATATTGCCGATCTATATATAGTATATAGTATGTATGTAGTATATAGTGTAGTATAGTATATAGTATAATAATGTGTATTTTCAAATAATTTCTGCCTGAGTGGTTATCCGTGAACTAACACTACCCCTTTTATTGGGATTAGGCCATGCAGATTACGGAGGCTGTACTCAATTATGATCTCCTTTGTACTAAAAGCATGATTGCTGCAGCTCCACCAGCTATTTTAATGGAACCAACAACAGATTGAAAATACAGAAATGAAAGCTCTGTGACTTCAAAAGCACGTTTGGCTGAACCGACCAGGTTTAGGCTTGAGGTGAACGAGAGGAAGAGGACTTTTTGCTGCATGGGAAGCCACCTCCTACCGTATGAGTGTGTTGCTTTGCCTTGTTGGAGCAGAGGAGAAGAAGGGGGTGTTTGAGACCTACCTGTTATAAAGACAAGTGACAGGAAGCACAGGCATGACAAGCCCGTGGTGAGAAAAGGCGGCGTCACAGACCGGCATTGTGTCTACGAGGCAGAGAGAGAGGACAGAGTGTGGCTAGGATTGGCTTTGTGTGTGAGAGGGAGGGAGACAGAGAGAGGGAGAGACATAGAGAGAGAGAGAGAGAGAGAGAGAGAGAGAGAGAGAGAGAGATACACAGAGAGAGAGAGAGAGAGATAGAGAGAGAGAGAGAGAGAGAGAGATAGAGAGAGAGAGAGAGAGAGAGAGAGAGAGAGAGAGAGAGAGAGAGAGAGAGAGAGAGAGAGAGAGAGAGAG
>JAVQJS010076037.1:0-25721 GCA_036024795.1 Galaxias rostratus
TGTGTGTGAGTCTTTTCTGTACGAAGGGTTCGGTGAAGGGTGCAAAGGGTTCGGTGAATGCGCTTATGAAACTTGCAGGGTTCAATACCTCCAAAAAGGTTAAGAACCACTGGTTTAGACCAAGACAGCAAGTGGCTTAAGGTTTGCAAAAAGCTCAAGGTTCCAAACTTTGTTTCTTTAAAGAGGGAATAAAGAGTGTGTACCCAGGACAGTCCTGCCGCCTTTGCCGCGTGGCCTCTCCCAGTCAATGAGGAAAACATCAACCGACAATTGCTGGACTAGCTTGTGGATAAACTGTACAGTCTGTTCAGACAAACAAGCGGGAAAGACACATTAAAAACACTCTGCAACGGGATTTTTACACATACCACTAAGCTCAAGGTCTTTGTGTCTGTTTGCCTGACGGTGATAAAATAAGGTTGTCTCACCTTCAGAGCAAAGGCACAGCCAATGTATGACACAAATCTCTCCTCCTGTGCAGGCAATGGCAAGAGAACTGATACAAAATACTGGGCCTAAAAACCACACCAAGAATAAAATGTAGTTGTTATTATTATTATTATTCATAATGGCGTTAATGTTTCTGCATTCCGAGAAAAGAAAAGTAAATGGAGGAAAGGAGAGACTTGCCTCCATCGTCTGAGAAAGAAGCCAAGAAAATTATAGGAAAACGCAAGGAATATTGCCTTAGTTTTAACATTTCAGGACATTGCTGCAAACTGTTAGACCAAGGGGAATAGAGTTCAATAGGGGGAATGCGCCGACCTTGTAAAATATGAGCCAGTAGAGTCCGGTTCCCACAGTGATGACGAAAAACACATTAGCCAGATCCCCAGCATAAAACAGAAGGAACTTCAGGACGGTCTGACAAGAAACGGAGGGCGAGATATAGATCTATTACTGAGTGAATGGACCTGTACTGTAAGGTCCTGTGACTAAGAGGAAGAGCCTTGGAGTGATAAGGAAAAAGTTTGCAACCTCTAAGTCAATGAGCGGCGAGGCTATCCTCCTCTTCCAGCTGGCCGTCTTCACGATGGAGTAAAGTACTCCTAGACCTCCCAACACGCCAAGTGCAATCTACGCTCGCACACGCACACACACTTGTACTGGCACATAAACACATAATGCTGGAATGAGTTTTTTCTAAGTTAAATACTTACATCCGTCTTTATTTGCGCCTCCTTCTGATCCATCTCATATTCCACAGCAAAAGACACCTAGATACAGGTGGGAAGTTACAACACGGGCAGGGGGTTGCACGCAGACACCCCTCACGCTGCCTGAGTAGGTGTTTGTTTAGAAGTGTGCGATAGACTTACAGGTACAGTCTGTGTGTTGGGGTCTGTGATGAGGACGTCTGTGTAGGAAATGGACAGCAAAGGTGGGAACACCTGCCCCTTCAGTGTTCCTACTACCAACTGGAACCTACGCAAATTCAGTTTAAAAAAGTCTGAGCTGTGTCATCAACAACAGGAAATATCACTCCAGTGACGAGTGTCAGTGATGTTAGTGACCAACCGTATATTTATGTCAGTGGCGATGCGGATCACTTTGGGCTTGGAACTCAAACTTTTCTCTCTCCCACTCAGAGTGTCCACTAATAACACTCGTCGAGACAGGTACCAGTTATTCATGTTGCCTACACACAAGTGCATTCATAAACATGAATACACGTATTTTTGTCAAAGGAAAATAAATTCACAACAAAAAGCACTCTGCAACTACAACTTACCTTCGTTGATGAATTGGCCATTGTACTGTTGGTTCAAGACGCGCGTTGGGATGGGAAGGAGTTGCCGTTCCTGCCCTTTGCTCAGGTCAACAAACACATCGTAGAATAATGGCTCAGGTTTGGCATTAAGCAGCGCAGCCACTGAAAGAACACACTACGGGCAGATACACATACACCTGAACACAATTTCAAAAAAGCAACGCAAAACAAAACCTGTGAACGAAAGTTTGGGGGGGTTTTCTTTTTTTCTTTTCAGAATGCAGAAACTCACGCTCTCTTGATAAGAGGTGCCAAAGCTGTAAGCAGCATTTTGTTTAGTGACCGTTTCTGGGCATAGCTGAGTGAGAAACAGAAAAAAAGAAGAATTGACATGTTCTTCAATAGACTATTTTAGAATTATGGGGGAAAAAAATGCTGCCCCTTTTTGGTATTCCCATCAACTACATACAAAAATACTAAGATACACATTATAAACATTTAAATTGTGTCTATTTCATACCTGAAGATTTGCCCCTCCTACTTTCTCCCATTTAAGAAACTCTCCTCTGGCATTGTAGATGGCAGTCAGTATGTTGATATCGGTGTTCTGTGAGATCGGTAAAAAAATACTAGACATTAAAATTGGTGACAGTAATTAAGTGTAGTTATACAACAGTGTTGTTGAATACATGATTCTGATTGGCTGGAGAGGGCTATGTTTAATTTGGGAAATGCCCTGCACTATATTGGTCCAGCTATGAAGTAGTTCTGACAAAGTCCTACTAACTAGTTCTATATCAATGCAGCGAATGACGTTGGAGCATAATACTGTCCTCTTAATGTTGGCACTGCATGCACATTTTCTCAAATCAAATGTCCCAACCTCTGAAATTTATTTTAATGGTAACGGCAACACTTTTGGACAAGTTCATTGTCCTCACATAATGGTGTCTCTTTTGGGTCAGGACTTACACGGTTATTTCCTTTGAAGCTAAACCCAATGGGTAGTGGCTCAGTCTGCAGGACACGACTGGCCAAGCCCGGCTGGTCCCCGTAATACAGCCATGGTAAATTAACCCTCCTTAAAATAAAAAAACATGACAAAGTCTTATGGCTGCCAACAGTAAACAATCTTGGTCCACGTGGTTGAAATTAAATCATCAAGAACAATTAAATTGTCCTATATTTATATACACAATATATTTACTCTGAATATTCACATACATAAGAGGAAATTACCAGGGGAACATAAGCAGCATTTCTACTAGCCACATCTGAATGGAGTTTACCAGTAAGAAATATCCTGTGTGGAGCCCAGAGCTGCAGTGGATCTGAAAATGGTGTTGAATAGGCCACAGGCGTCATTGGCTGCACTGCTGAAGGAGTGCATGTTCATCACACACATGTTTCCTAAAGCCTGACACGCGGTCAGGTTAGAGTACACCTGCAGTGCAAAACACACACACACACACACACACACACACACACACACACACACACACACACACACACACACACACACGTTTAGTTTGGAAACCTAATTTACTAATTTTAGCAGGAAGTGGGAATGTACTATATAGTTACCAAGCAGGCTGCTGCTGAAGAGTACAGGTGTTTTGAAAACCATGCTGATTGGACTGTTAGAGACTAAATCAGGACACAATGAATGAGAAATACTATAGATGTACAGCAGATATAGACATAAATCTCATGGGGAGAAAAATTTAGAAAGAATGACGGCAAAATAGACTCACTAGCTGACTGTAGATGATGTTGGGGTTCACAGCAGTGCTCTGGATGGGTAAACTGTTTTGAGGGAAACAGAGTCCCCCAGACTAAAATAATACACACAGAACAAAAATAAGAAAACTCGTATTGCCGTAGTGATGCAGAAAATAAATAATAATAAGAGGCTCAACAACTATCTGTCTTCATAACTCCGTTCCCAAACCACAGCCAGCAAGACTTTAAGGACTGGATTATTTGCTACAAAAGTTTGTCAATTTGAATAACTTTTATAAAATAAATTGGACATTGTAAATATGTGTGTGCATAAATGAAAGTTTAAATGTACAATTGCTTCTAGTGTCGTACACATTTCATACATTGTAAATGTAATTGGTGGATACCTGTTGAAACCTGTGATTAATGATTTGCTTGCACTAATCCTCACATGGTATGCTTACCTCCACATTTGATGGGCCAGTACAAACACAGGAGCGGGAGGTGTTGATATACGATGCATGACATCTCTCACACCTGAAAAAGTATTAAAAGAGTTTAGAACCTTGTAAATTAGTCACTTTACTGTAAATGGGAAGCTGTGTGCTGTGGCGATGGCGGTGTTACCTGTTACCACTACTGTCAGGGACTGAGAGAGAAGGCTCAGCGCCATTACAAATGTTACAGGTGGCCTCCTCGAGAAGGTTGCCCTGGTAGTCCCTTTCCACTGCAAAATGACAGTAGAGAATTTGTGCGCGTCTAAACCATACACTAAAATCTGTAGCCCCAAAATAACATTGTTCTGTACCAAATAAAACACAAAATGTAGAATGTGTAATGCAGAATCATAATGATAATAATTGTTGACATTTACAGAAGCAGGGTTACTAGTTGTCTTCAAAACCTAGTCTCTTACGTGGCATATCATTACTATGCATACACAGCATTAGATGAATCAAGTTCGGTCTCTGTAATAGTGAAGACCTACCCAGAACACTACCAGGTGGGCACTGGCACTTTCCTTGTTCGTCCAGGGGATGATCTTTGCAACGGATGCATCCGAAACCATCTTTTGTTACTGCCTATAAAGATATATGGAAATGTTCAATTTCAGAGAGAGAGAGAGAGAGAGAGAGAGAGAGAGAGAGAGAGAGAGAGAGGGGAGGGGGCTGTCGGTTTGTCTGCCGGGAACCGCTTACCCCTGTCTTACAGTATATTGTGGGGCCATTTTCACACTTACAGGTTTGTCTGAGGGGCACTGCTGGCAAGTAATGGACGCCCCATTTGTAGAGAGAATCCGGTACCCAGTTTGGCACTCACAGCTTAAACCTGCTAAAAGAAGGAGGTAGTATACTTTGTCGAAAACTGTCACACAATAAAGTGCGTGTGTGAAGAGATGTTTCTATCACAAAACGTAAAGAAGTTGTCGTTATGATCCCAGCTGAACAAGTATAACGTTGGTCACCGATCTATCAAGCAAGCAAGTAAACGGAATAGCTAGCCATCAGTGGCGTTAGCTTTACGCATTAGCTATCTAGACCCACCTGTTGTACTATTCCTTTGATTTGGACCACATTTTTCACATGATAAACTTGAGATGTCAAAGTATTGTTCCACAGGACAATCTGACGGTCCCTGAAAAATAATTGAAAACTGCTGCGAATTTAGTACATTATACTTTGTCGTTAGAAATAAAGCAAGCCTGCAGATAATAATCAGACGCGTATCCGTCGCCATGGTAAACGGCAGCGGACTTCTTCGTAATTTTCCCACAATCCCCTGTCGTAGCCTACGTCACACGCAAGACCAAGCCCCTTCCCATGCTGTATCCAACTAGTGCACGACTTACGCTTTCCCTCCACGGCTTTTTCGCCGCGAAATCAGATGCCAAAACTTTGGCTTGCTTGTTACTTTTTAAATTATACTTGTTTGATACTTAGAGTTTTTGCTTTTTTGTGTTACTTCTACTAACGGTGAGTGCAAATGGTTGCTGCATGGATTCATTGAGTCTTTTCCTATTCTCGTTACCCCACTCGAACAGTTTCAGTAATGCGCGTTAAGCATTGTAGCAAACTATGGGCAGCGTTCCATATCTTCGTCTTTGTCTAAACAGTTTGATTTTCTTTCCCCCCTGCAGATACGCGGTCACGTGGTAACTGGATAAGTGAAAGAAAATGACCATAGTTTTGCGATTGAAAGGTTTAAATGTACATGCTGGATCTAAAGACATTCGCAATTTTTTTGATAATTCACAAATTCCAAATGGTGGAATTTACATTTTAGGTGGAAAAATGGGTGAAGCATTTATTGTTTTCACCTCTGAGAAAGATGCTCAGCTTGCAATGCGTAAATCTGGAAACTGTCTCAGAGGTTCCCAGATTTTTCTCAGCATAAGCAGTGCATCAGAATTGCAGCACAGAATGGAGGCGGAGTTACAGACGTCAAAACCACTTTTAAACCCCACTCTTATCAAGGAACCAGTGTCAACCTTTGTGGAACCTGCACCCTTACCTGATGCGTCTGCTATTATACAGGGACTGATTACAGTCCTCAATGAAATAAGCAAACCAATAAAAGAAGAAACAGCACCATCAACAAGTTCGTTTTCTACCCACACTGATGTAACCACACTCAATTTGCAATCTTCTGAGACTGCTGTTGACACAAAGCCAGGGTACGTCACACTATATGGTCTATCGGCGTCCGTTAAAAAACAGGATATCTGCAATTTCTTCAAAGGGCTAACAGTTGAAGAAGTGATTGTGAATGTAAAAATGGGGCTTTGCCGTTGTTGCCTGGTGAAGTTTGCAGACATCAAGAGTGCAAATGACGCTCTTCACTTTGACCATCATGGATTGACATCCAACCATGTGGACATCCGCGAAGCTTCAGAGAAAATGTGGATAAGTGCGTTGCGTGAGTTGGATAATACCTCCAAAAAACACCAAGAACGGCTTTACAAACCCTCAGAGTTCAAATACAAAACCCAAATAAGATCATCTTCAGACACCTGGGGGGACAGAGCTTTGCACAAATCGCATACATCAACCTATAGATGGGAGTCTCCACAAAAGGTTTGCACAAAGAGGCCGTTTGAGGACCCCTCACTTTTACAGTCACCAAAGCGGCCCAGATCAGACTCCAAGTCTACCGCTGACCTCCACGGAGCTGCAGAGTATTGCATCATGGCTAAAAATCTATCACCAGGAATCACCAAAACAGAAATAAAAGAATTGTTTAGCTGCCAACACATTAAGAACAGCAACGTATTGCATCTACTTGACAATGAACGAATGAGAACGGACACAGCATTTATTTTATTTAACCAATTAGAGGATTACCTGTATGCCATGAATCTAAATGGTTGCTCAGTTAGGTCAAAGGCAATTGTTGTCTCCACAGTTACCAGATATGAAATGGAGTCCATGTTATCAAGTACTAAAGCAATGGATTTAAGAGAAACATTACTTCCAAGGGGAAACACAGTGAGGAAATTGAGTAAAAACCTTAAGAGTACTTTGGCAACAACAGCCCCAACCTGCCTATATGTTCGAAACTTGCCAGCAGATGTGTGCAAAGCAGACATACAAAACTTTTTCTACAAATTTAGTTTGGGAGAGGAGCTTATAAGCTTGTTGAAAGCCAAAGATGGAAGTTGCATTGGTGAGGCTGTGGTTCAGTTTAATACAGAGAAGATAGCTTCAAGAGCTCAGAAACGACATGGAAGGACCTTCATGGGGACAAGGGTGCTACTAACCCTCATTAGTTATAAGCAGATGGAGGAGATCTTGAACATTAATCAATAAAAGCAAATAATACATACTTTGACATTTTTAAACTTGTGGAACTTTAAGAGTATTTACCTTTTATCCTACATACTTTCTTACTGTAAAATATAACTTGTCAATAAATGTTTTTCATTAGTTTCTATTAGATTTCTTTAATGTAAAATAATTAAATGCATACACAACATTCTCAAAAATATTAATTTTAAGTTCTGACGTACAAAACCTGAGAACTGAGAGTGGGCAACAAAGCTATATTGAGAAATCCATGAACATAATTTCAAGTATTTGTGGAATGAGAATTGAGATCGTGTCATACAGTGACAAAGTCACAATAACCAGTTCACCGGCACAAATGACGGTGAGGCCCAAGATTACAAATATCTGACTGAACAGCTTTAAAACCAAGACAAACGTGTTTTACAGTTTTTCCACATTCTGGATGTTTATTATTACCATACAACTGATAAGTACCTATAAAGACAAATAATGGACTATGTTGAAGAGACAATTGGTGGACCAAGACTAAACAAAATTGTCTTCAGTGTCAAACAACAACAATCTTATACTGCAGTAACAGGATACAGGAAGTGGTAACAAATTTAAGAGAAGAGTCACACCTTTGTACTGCTAACAGCTCGTGGTTTAAGAAAAAACTGTTTTAACAGCGCTTGCAACCAATTGAAGGGTGTCTGACCAAATATGAGAAATCGGAAAGTTGAGAGGTAAAAATACCAGTCCAGAAAGTGGTTATCAAGGCTAAAACTTGATCACCAGTAATCAACACTGACTGAAAGAAGCTGTCAACAACCTCTTCTGGGACTCCAGTCTTTCTAGAATGCAATAACATCAAACCAAAGTATTATGAGATGATGAGATATAATGAGAATCAAGGCCCTGGCTCGATATGACTATCAGGGAAATTCTTATTGCCAATAGAAGTCTGTTCGTAATATTGATAAAAACCGAATATCCGAATACTAATTAACAGAAATGATGCCGTGGATTAAATAACCAAGTAATCCTTTTAAAAACATAATAAACAGGCCAGTGTTAAACCTTGTGTTATGCTTTATGAATATAACTGCAGTTGATTTTTTTAAAATAATTTTACGCATTTTATTTGTTGTGTGCTTTAAATGATAAACGGTCTCACAGTGCTTTGCCTCAAGCTTTAACAGTTTCTTACTTTTGAGATCGTCGAAAGTCAGTCTGCCCATGGGATGGTTGACACTATCAAATTGGGAGTGTAACTTAAATTGGAAACTACAGCAAAATAAATATACATAAGAAATTGTTGGTCATGTTCATTCACTTGACTACAACATCCACCGTGACTAGTTTGCCTGAAAACAATGACATGCATAGCCAGATTGTATCTATACAAACTAGGCAAAGTGCTGTAAAATTTACAGCATAGCACTCCAAATATGCGGCAAAAACAATGGAATGCTGGTAAACACCTGTTAAACATATGAACCATCAACAGGAATTCTTATTTGCCTCAGTTAAACCAGGCAAGAAAAAAAGAGAACAAGAACGTGTTCAGGGCCGCTTCAGGGAAGAACTTCAGTTTCTTAAGGCTGTGCACACCCATTAAAGTGTAATATTATAACCTTTAAAAAGACACTGGTTTGTGAGTGTCATTGGCAAACTTAAAGACAGCAACACTGACTACCTCAATGCCAATGCAAAACAGCCTTTAGTCCTCAAATTTACACGAGTGAAAAACTTTCGATGGAAGTACCTTTAAATAGGACTAAATAAAAACAGGAAGACATTTTTGTTTAAAGCTTTGTTTAAAAAAATTACATATTCACCACCCTATCAAACAGCTTGGTAAATAAGGATTCTCAAATATACAAAACAGAAACATAAGATGCACACATGTTCGGCGTTACCTTAATAAAAGAGGCTGCTACTCAAAAGGGACACAAAGATCAAATAGGTGTTTGAATCTAATTACATGATATATTGGGATAGTGTCAAAAGCCAACAATATTCCAACAGGAAAGTGGGAATGGCATTGACTCGCAGCAGTAGAGTTTTTGGCAGTTGTGATGTCAGTCGTAGTACCTAGATGGACCATCAGTGTAACGCGATGAACCTGCAAAAAAATATTTAAACAGTTTAGCCCCTATGATTTCCCCATAACCATAAAAAATGTGGAATCCTGGAACAGAGGTATATATGACTAAATGTATGTACATTTTAAAAGACAAGAAATTAAGACTAGTCCATTAAAGTTAAAGAAAAATGTAATTCCTGTTGTAATTCATGTCATAACAGATAAATATGATTATAACTAAATTAATTATGGGAACCAAGAGACACGAGGTGTGTGAAATGCCTTTACGTGAACAGAGGCTTTGAACAGAAGCAGATTTACCAGTGAAGTTCCCAGTTGTGCTTCCAGAGTAGCGGTCACCAGTGCTTGGCATTCTAGATGGAGGCATTCTGGCTGGAGGTGAGGAGTAGTTCATTGGGCCTAGTGTTGAACTGCTACTCAGTCTAGAGCCCTGGAAAAATTTACAATTTACAAGGTAAATATACTAGTTTGAAGTTAGGGCCCCTGACTTTCACGGCATTACATAACCTAATCCATTTTGTGGCAATTTTCTGTTCAGTACATTTGGTCGTAATAATTTTCAATTGGTTTACCCTCAAGTCTAAGTTTAGGTTTAAACATTACTGGAATAATGTACAGCTAATTAGAAACATACAAACTGGCTTGCTTGAGCACTGGATCAAACTTCAAATTATTCCATAGTATACAGGTATATGAATTACTTGGGAGCACGTGTGTGAGTTTCATACCGAGGACACACTTCGGAGTCTGTAGTCCATCAGCACATCTGTAAGCTTCTGCGTCACCTTTAGCACAATCTGGGCATCGTTTTCATTCTCTATCCGGAAGGAGTCCTATGCACATGGAAACAAGTCATTCCATACCAGTCTAGTGCATGCTTGTTTGTGGATGTTACCAATAAATTCAATATAAACGGCAGATGAGTTGAACTGGTCCAGCCACCCACCAGATAACTTAGCAAAGTTGCTGGAAGGTTGCTCCCTTCTGGAGCTGCTCCCATCAAGCCAGGTCTGTCTGCTGAGCTGTTTCCCATCTGTCCGCCTCTGAATTCCTCAGGGTAACGCCTGGCAGGACTCTCTCCCAGGAGTCCCCCACTTCCAAAACCTTCTCTACCACCGGCCGGTCCCCCTTGACGTGGGCCCATGTCTTCTGGGAAACGTCTCAGGCCCATTTCAGACCCTTTGAAACCATGGCCAGGACTTGATAGAGGGAGAGGTTCAGAGTAGCCTCCCATGCCCAGCTCCTGATGCCCACCCATGGGGTAATCTGAGAGGAGATTGCTCTGCATGGGGTACTCTCCTTGGAACATTGGGTCAGGAAACCGGCCACCTGATCGAACATGTATTGTATCATCAATAAGACATTTGCATTATTATGATACGTTCTTGAAAGACACAAAGAATGTCACAATGGTTGGCCATGCACTTAGGAGGACCAAAGACAACAAAACCTGTACTCACCTGGATTTAACCCTCGATGTGCCATACCCTGACCGACTGGACCCCCAATACCTCCAGGAGCAACCATCTTGGGCCGAGTAGTACCTGTGATGGAAGAGAACACAGATTGGTATCACTACACATGTAGAAACCCTACGATACGAGGTTAAGTCACGGAATGGATTGAAACTTACTGAGTCCATCAAAAGCTTGTACTTCACAGGGTTCCTTCAGAATCACCTAAAAGATAAGAAAGAACAAGTAAAAACCAAGTTTGGGTGTTCATACCATAGTTGGCTCACACAAGATTTGACCGAAGACACCATTTCCCAAATTAACTCACTCTCAGCTGACCCCTTCCTTCACTTTTCTCCACCTCTGCTACAGTGACTTTAACAGTCTTCCTCACAGACGGGTCCTTCACGGCTGTCTCTTCCTCAAAGGAAACCGTATCAGGGTGGTGTCGTTTCTACAACAAAGACAGTCATTTCAAGTAATTTATTTAACAGCTTCAATATGACACTCACAACAAGAGAACCTTTACACTCACTCACCAGGTATCTGAAGCTGTGTCTCCAACCCTTGACGTGGGCCAGCATATCGTGCTGAAGACGAGACACCTGGCAGAGCTTGCACTGGTAGTGGGGTGGAACAGACTTGCTGGGACTGCGGTACTCCCATACATACTGAAGACCTGCAGACACACCACGAACACACCATTGGACTGATTTTCTTTCTTGATGTAATGGACAGGAAAGTATTATTTTCTCTATCGTGCCTACCAATGATAGGTTCAGTGACCCCCTTCAGCTGCTTGATGAGAGAGGGGATGGTCTGGATCAAGCCTCCTTTGGTGAATACTGAGAAGTGAACAACAGATATGAGCAGAGAAAAAAAACACTTCTATGACGAACCTCCAAAATCAAGCACGTTGAAGTCAACAATCCTGACTTGCCACTAGCAGACACCTCACACAAAAGGAGAGGTTTTAAAATGCTGTGTTGCATTTTCATATCAGTAAATAGAGGACCTTCTATTCAGCTAATTTTAGAAAATAATTTAAATGTATTGAACATCTAGAAACTCAACCCCTTAATATAATGTGGATTGCTGAATACAAACATATGCAGGAATAGTTTCTCCCCACCCTAATAGAGGCTAGAGCCAAACTACAAGACCCCAACCTACACACCAGTCATGTGAAGGTTTCAAAGTAGACACCTTAGCAAGTCCAGTTAAAAAGTTCGCCTTAACATACAGCAAGGCCCTACTGACAAATGGTCCAAACCATTTATAAGTGAAAACGCACACACACAAAAAAACACTGGCAATAAAGTGCCAATTCCTTGAATAGAATTCCTATTTGTTTACATGGGTAAACACATTGGTGTCTATAAAGATGTTCAGTTCATTTTTTTTTTTTTTTCTATACATTTATGGCCTACTGCATGAAAAGGATAAATATGTCAATTTCTTAGCCACAGAAAATCCATTATCAATTTAGTCAGTGAAGCAACCACTGACCCCCTAGCCTACAGCCAAGGCTAGGAAACTATAGAAATGGCAGACATGCCTCCATCCCTCAGTTGCCAGAGATGAGGTCTGAGAGTACAAGGCCTCAGCTCACCAATAGCAGCAACACTGTGCAGTGCAGCCAGGACTTACCTATGTCAGCAGAGTGCAGTGGGTGCCTTCTCTGTCAGTGGAGGGAATAAACCCAAGTGGAGGAGAGAGACACAGATAGGCATTAGTGACAGGAGGAGGCGAGGAGTAAACTCCAACACCCATCCTCCAAGGCAATGCAGACAAGTTATGGGGGGAATAGCAGGTCTTCCCCCATTTTCTTTGCAAAAAAAAGAGCAAGTGCAAAAAAATGCAGGTGCATCAATGAGACATCTGTAAATACAGTTAAACTGATGCGTTCTGGTAATCCATTTACATTCTCAATAGAAGAGAATACACTACAATCATGTAACTACAAAAGGTCTTGTGATTGTACTCCCATCTGGAAAAACTCAGTGAGTCCTCCGCAGTTGGGTTTCAGGTTCAGCATGCCTGTGCCCACTGTCTGTGTCATGTTTGGAGCATATTAACAAATATGCCGGTTGAAAGCTCTGAAAGCAGAGTTCAGAGAATAAATAAAAGTTTGAACCTTTCAATCACACCAACACGAATAGGCTTGACATTCCCTGGATATGTAGGGGAATACAAGTACAAGTCAAGCCCACAAGTGTGATTTCTCTAGGGGGCATAGTGCCTTGAATTTACTGTAGGTGCTAAATTCCTCTATTCACAGCACAGGAACCAGAGGAAAGGGATGTTATGAGACTTGCGACAACATAGAATATGAGCCAGATTTCCAACCCATAGGTTTAGGCTTGTTGGTTCCAGGCCACGTTACTACACTCAGCAATCAATGTCCCCAAGTCAGTTTTGAGTTCAAGGCGGGTTCAAGAGAAGAACAGTGAGCTGTGGATCTCGCTCTAGTAATCCGCTGAAAGAGCCATCACCTCTGTATCAAACAAGATGCAACAGTCTGAGCTTACTAAAATAACCGCACTTTAAAAAAAACAAAAACGTATTACCAGCGAGAAACAAACCCCTGAAAGACCTCTACAGTGCTGCTGCGTAGTGGGGTAGTTTTATCAATAGTTAGATAATGGATTTTGCAGGAGAATGCTAACTTTACCTTAGCTCCTCCGTTAGCGTTCTTAAACTTCTTATGTGACGGCGGCCCACTTGCATTGGCTTCCATTCTGTCTAGAGAAGATCTTGATAAATTATCAAAGTAAAATCATGCTCGGTTATTTTCAAAGTAGATTAAACGTTTAAAATCTTTAAACAAAGAAAAACGTGCGTGAGAACACACTGTCTGTCGGCCCTAAAAGTGGGCTATCGTTCGTCTATAAATGTAAGCTCGTGATCTTGGACCCACATCGGCTATTTAATAAAATATTAAATATAGAATGTTAAAAACTACAGACAATGCACTTACATAGAAATCAAAACTATGTATATTTTTAAGGTCACGAGTCGAGTGAACGTTATGCTACTGAATTCAGAAGAAGCTAGTAAAGGACCCAGAGCCTATGATGCTTCCTGATCTGAATTCTGATTCGAGGAACTTCAGATTTGTACCTCATGCGAAGTCTTTCCGGTTGCAGTCGATTTAGAGATTAGCACCTAATATATTTTCTGCGTTAAACTAATTTTTATAATACTATATAACTATGTGGATTATATATATATTTTTTTGTCATTCGTGTATTTTATTCTTAAGAAGGGTCAAATATACGCATGGTATATTTTCTTCTGGGCTAACTCATAGGCAGCTTTCTAGTGTGCTCGTTTTATTGTCTCAGGGTTGGTCACTGGGTCGTTTGGCTGCTCCTTTCAAGTCATCGGGCGTCGCCAGATTTCTAAACATTCGTACATAAAACTAAGGACCCAATTCTACACATCAAGACAAACTGAATCATATTTGTTTACAGAATTGTTATAATACCTGCATGGACCCCTCTTTTGTAATTTTATCAACTGGTTAGTATAAACGTAATCACTTTTGTTACGTAAGTAGGCCTTTACACTTACGCTTAATTTCTCTTCCGTCTGCAAGACAAAAGGCAAAGCCGCACTACATTCTTGATTGTCAGCTAATGCAAAGCAACTGGGAGAGAGATGCTCTCGCTTGTGTTTAATTCCCGAGAAGTGTAAATGCTTTTTATGACGTGACATGTACAAGGCTACTTGATATTCATATATTACTGAAATACTGCTTTTCTTCTTGCTTCGGAAGATAGAATAAGTTTAAAGAAGAAATGGCAAAGAGTAAGAAGAAGAGGCAGCATGATTTTCAAAAAGTCAAGCTTAAGGTGGGAAAGACTAAACCCAAAGCAAATAATGCTACCAACACTAATTTCCGCACCAAGGGAATCCACTTGACTGAACAGCTGAAGAGAGATGAGAGTGGCCTCACTACACACAGAAAGCTTAGTATACAGGTAAAACGGGCACCTCTCTCGTCGTCTTAATACGAGCACAAAACATTATGTGTAACAAAATGCATGCTGTTTGATTTCCCCTCCCCGCCAGGACCTTCTGTCTCAGCTCCACCACTACAGTGGCAGTGTGAAACAAAGTGCCCTGGTAGGTCTTAAGGAACTGCTCACCCTTCACCCCTCCCAGTTAGAGGAGCATCTGTCACGCCTGCTTTCAGAGGTGGCAGCAGTGTTCACGGACAAGGATGCAAACGTGCGTTTGGCTGCCACTCGTCTGCTCAGGTTAGAAAATATGTCTGCCGATTCGGTTCCAAAATCAGGCTACGAGCACCTCTATGAATTTCTACTGAACTGTCTGACCTATCCAACTTGCCCCCAGGTTCATTTCCCAGTGTGTGCCAGCAGATAGAGCAGCGCCATTCTTCCCCCTCCTCAGTGCTCATCTTTCATGCGCAATGACTCATATTGAGGGAGGCATTCAGGAAGACGCCATGAAGGTCCTCGATGTTTTGCTGGAGCACTATCCTGCACTACTAGCAGCTAGACCTGCCCTCCTTCTAACCAACTTCCTGGAGCTGATTTCACACAGACGCAGGAGCGGAGGGGTCAGGAAGGGACAGGAGGCAAAGGGTAGCAGCTGGTCCCTGACGGTCAACCCCAACAGGGGTGTCACTGGCCAGCAGTGGAGACTCACTGTGCTCCTCAGGTACAGGAACCAGAAAGATACTCAACAACACCTTTTCTGACAGTAACTAGTCTGGATTTGAGGGGGTTATGACTCTGCTTTGTTTCAGGCTGGGCCGTTTCCTCCAGGCAGTGGTAGAGGAGAGCCCGGTGGAGGAAGGGAGTGCACCGGGGCCAACTGAAGGGTTGTTTGGCTCCAGTGGGGATTGCGGGCTTATGCCGCTAGACCTCAACTGGGAGGAGCTCACCTACAGCAAGGCTGGAGTCCAGGTGTATGAGCACTCTGGAGCCAAGCCCACACCCCACTCGACCTTCAGGCTCAGGTGTGCAAGCACTTTATCATATAGCAATAACTGTTAGATCATTTGAATTATTGATTTGAGAGAAAGGTAATTGCCTTCACATGGCCCCAGTGTATTTCATGTGTTTGTTCATGGTACTTTAGTCATTACTTTTTCTTTTTCCTTGTACTGCCCAGGCCTGAAGTGGAACCTGGGACTAGAGGGGGAGAAGGTATGGGCTCACCTGAAGCGGTCCAGAGCTTTGCTGCCACTCTAGTTCCACTGCTGTTAGAGGTTTGGGTGGAGGCTTGTACCAGTGACTCCCCCTGGGGCGCCCGTGACAACTCTCATCTGCTCACCCAGGACACCATGACACTCATGTACCAAGTGCTGTCCATATTGCAGCTGCTGAGGAGGTTGGCACCACAGAGGGAGCATCAGGACACACTGGTGAGAACACACAAGCGCAGTAACTTTCTGTACAGACAGCTTGCCCCAAGGGAGCAGCTGGGTGACCGTCTCAGCACCTTGTCTCATTGTAGGATGCCTGGTTTCGCACTGAGTACCTGGGAGATTTTAAACAACACTTCATGAAGAACTTTCCCTACGGGGCTCAAGATATGCCCAGACAGAAACGGAAGGTGGACCTCAAAAGGTAAGGGGCTATGGACAGATGGACTTTGAGGGAGCACTGTGAATGTGTGTGTAATCCTGTACTTTTTGTGACTGGCCTCCTGGTTCTGCGTGCTTCCAGGAGCAAGCAGCTCCCGGTGGTCCCGGGGCCCACAGTGGAGCCTCAGGCCCTGAACGTGATGCTGTGCCAGGTCATGGTGTCCCTCAGCCAGAAGCAAGGGTCTGATCAGGAGCCTGACGCTGACTGGCTGATGCCCCTGAAGGCCTTTGTCAAGGATACTCTGTCTAGCGGCGCCAAACTCAGCAACAGACATTTACACACTCTGCTGGACACTGTGTGGAAGATGGTGCTCACACAGAAGAGCAGGGGCAAGTGTGTGTGTGCGTGCGTGTGTGCAGTGTGTGTGCGCATGCGTAAAACAGGTGTATGTGATAGAACTCCCAATGTGAATTTGATAGTAGTGTTTGTAACCATCTGCATATGTTCTGTTTTGTGCAGCAGTGACAGAGGACCTCTTACTGGCAGTGAATGTTTATTACCAGCAGAGAAACCTGAACCTGCAGACCAGGTCCCTGCTGTTGTCCTTCTACAGCCGACTGTACCTGCAGGAGCAAGGGCACCCACACATAGCCAGGTAACACCATATCAAACAGGCAAACGAGGTAATGATGTTCGAAGCAACTTATGAAGCCATTTTGAAGTAGTCAAAATAGCTTTATGATTTAATCACATTCAAACGGAATAGTTCAAGGGATATTTGCAGTTTCGCTATGGTTAATGTTTTTTTTTTGTCCCTTTTATTTTACAGGAGTAAGATGTTATCTCGGTGGTTAGCCGCTCTCCCAGTCCAATTGGCCCAGTTAGGCCACCGTAATCCTGCCCTCTCTTCTCACCTGCTTCTCGCCATGCAGGCGGCTGCCTCCCGTGGCAACAAGGACCTGCTAAATAGTTTACAGGCAAATGCCTGTAGACTCTATGGTACACACACTAAAAAACAAACATCTATTTGTGCCTTACATGACGGCTTGTAGAGAAACTCACAGATCCTTTTGGGGGGAAAAATTGTTTTACGAGCTGATGCTTACAGTGAATTAATTACAAATGTATAACCCGAATTTGTATAGCAATATTTGATAGAGATATTAATGTTCAATATATTACCCTGAACTATTCAGCTACTCTCAAATTGATAACCCATCCCGCAGAAGAGATCTAGGATGCGCTAGTTATTCTTGTAAACTATTACTTGTATTTGCCAAACAAAACCATTTGGCTGATGTTTTCTTGTTGTTCCCCTAGAGGGCAGTGCAGCCTCACGCTTTGAACTCCAGCATCCTTTCAATAGAGTAAATGCCTGATAGCTTCTGATTATCTTTGAGAAGGAGATGAAAGACTTATGTTTTTTTCGCTGGAGTGCATGGAACGTCCCCCTGCCCCTGTGCAGGTACTAGGCGCCAGCCCCAGTCTTCACAGCCAAGGCTGGGAGAATGGTCAGCTTGATGGCCTGATGTGGTCGAGAGGAGGGGCGCGGGTTAGTGCAGAAATATGGGCTCTGTGCTATAATACAAGCTGCCACAGAGCAGGCAATTGACCATCACAAGACTCCTTTTGTCTGAGAGTCCCGTGACATCAGAATGTGCGTCAGAGGCCCAAACACAACACGCGCACACAGACCATTATCTGATCCTTACTACAGTAGCTGGGGTCTGCTACCCCCCCACCCCCACCCCTGTCTCCTCTTCTCTGTGTTTTGCCTTTTCATTCACCCCAGTATACACCCCAGCTACTCCGACAACACACTGTGTGTGTGTGTGTGTGTGTGTTGCACTACAGGTGTACTCTAACCTGACTCCTTGCCAGGCTTTAGGAAACGTGCGTGTGATGAACGTGCACTCCTTTAGCAGTGCAACCAATGATGCCTGTTGCCTATTTAACACAATTTTCAGATCGACTGTCTGTCTGTGTGTGTGTGTGTGTGTGTGTGTGTGTGTGTGTGTGTGTGCGTGTGCGTGTGCGTGTGCGGGTGCGTGTGCGCAGACCCACAGGAAGGCAGTGTGGTGCTGTTACCAGCTGACTCTCAGCAGCGTCTGGTGCAGCTCCTCTACTTCCTGCCTGCCATGTCCCAGTCTCTCTTGGCCAACCTGAGCCGCTGCTGCACCGCTGGACGAATCTCTGCCGGCCTGGCGGCCTCTCTCATCCGCATCATACACCTCCGGTGAGCATGACTGCCCCACTCAAAAGAAGTGAGCTTTACCTTTGCTGGGCCATTGTGCGTGCGTGCGTGCACGTGTGTGTGGGTGGGTGGGTGGAGGGGCCATGCAGACAAACCTACCATTGCAACCGGTTAAACAGGAGACAGGAGAGGGTTAGTTGCCCCTCTTAATGGAATCAAGCAATTTGGCCTATCAGGATAGTCAGTTGCAGGTCATGATGCTTGATCAGTCACACACAGCCTCGCACAAGCACACACGTGTACTCACACAGAGCAATTGAAGATAAACGGCTGCCGCCTGCCACCATTTGATGGCAGTGTTGCTCCTCCTCCACGGAGAAGCTGCTCGCTGCCTGACCTGTTCCCTTGACTGCCTCTTGTCTGGGGGTACACCAGCAATGTTCAACTAATTGGTCACACTCAAGACCTCTCTCATAACTTCTGACGTAGCCTCACTTTGGGGCCTAGTGTGTGTGCCTGTGCATCTGACACAATGCCCCTGGGGCTGTCCAAACTTGGAAGGGCTGACTGCGCTGGGACGGGGGATGTGTGGCCCTGCGCAGGACAAAGGGCTCTTTGGGAAGCCGGAATGCAGCTGAATCGTCATGGAATATCGTCTGCTGGCTTTTGCCAGGACAGAACCGTCACAGAAGACTTGTTTTCCCTGTTATAAAAGGACCACACCCGCAGGCTTTTGGGCAAGAATGATAGTAGGGGAATCACGGTGTCACATTAATCATACACAAGCCAAGATATCATGCACAGTACAGTTCACATCCACAGTCACATTATATAGCTAGTGGTCACAGCTGGGATGAACCCGTTATTTAATTTCTGCCATATCTCGGTTTTCTGTTGCAACACTCAACCCGTTTGAGTGATGTGTTGAATGTTAAAATGTGAGCTGACGTTGCGTGACCCCTTGCTTCAGGTCGTCTCTGAGCGGCTGGGCTGTGGGCACACAGGAAGTCGCTCTCCACGATGTGGACTACATCAGCTTCCTGTTCTCCACCCTCACCGGCTTCTCTTCCGACGAGCTGGCCACGCTGCAGGAGGCCGGCGATGACAGCGTCCTGCCGCCCTCCCCTCTCTCCCCCCTCAGCCTCTACCCCACGCCCCTGGAGCAGTTCACACACCACTGGGACGTGGTTGAGGTGGGTACCCCCCCCCCTCCCAAAATAAAAAAGAAAGAAAAGAGAACCTCTCTCCTCAGCACATTTGGTAGGGAAAGACATTACATCAAAGGAAGAGGAGGCTTGTAATGTTCCCTGCCAGAGACGGGTGTTGGTATTCTGGACACAGCTCAGGTTTTGGAGTGCCCCCTGGTCTCTGTCTTACATAGAGCTCAGAGCGGGGTAGTTTTATCGTGGCAGTCCGGCCGAGAGGGGAGCCTTTATCGCGCTGCACAGGTTGGAGATGCATGGTTATCGGGCAAAGCGGAAATGCAGAAATGCTAATGAAAGCCCTTGGCATGATGGAAGTCTGACATTTCTGCTAGGATATTACGGTTAAGGAAATAGCGCCCAAGGGCAAGTATGTGCCTGTGTGTATGTGTGTGTGTGAGTGAGAGGGGGTATAATCACTAATTCAGCTTCTCAATTAAGGCCTCAGATCCTGCTTTTTTCATTTCCCTGTCCGAGTCAATCACAGACAAGGGGCAAGGGGAGGGGGCCAGCATTAAGGGACGGACCGTGTCGACTCTGATTCCACTAATGAGACGGGATTGTTTTTAATGGCGGCGAGAATGCCAACAGGTGCACACGCCGGCCCGCCGCCTCGCACACCCAACCCCCCTGGTTTTGATCGCGGCTAATGAGAAATTAGAGTTTGATTTGAAATTGATGAGGAGAACCTGCGTGTCATTTTTCAACTCTGAAAGTTTACTCGATGACCGCATGTCTCACCCCCACCGCGGAGAGGCGGAGCAGGAAATCCGACGAGTGTCTGCCTGAGTGCCGCGCTCGGAGACGGTACGGCCGCCGCGTGTGACAGATAGGCCAGCAGTTACTTCGCAGGGCGGGGAAGCGGGCTCCTGACATTTTCCGGAGAACAAAGAGCGGGGCGACGAGGCAGGCGGAGATCCGAGGGGGGAACGCTGGGACGGCCAGCGGTGCATTGTGGGCGAAGGAATGGTTCGGGCCGTTTGTTTAGTCGCGGTTTCCGTTGGGGAGGGCCATCAAAGGGCGTCCTGCGAGCGTGTGTGTGAGGCCGTGGCACCGCGCGCCGTAATGTGGTTTGTCTGATGAATGCCCCCGCCCCGTTTGACGCTGATTGGGGCTGAAAGGGTGGTGTGTACGTCTCATTCATTTGTCCCTCTAATTCCTCCCCACAGTAATATCATTACTCCTATTAGATTTCACCCTCCTTATGCACACACACTTCCTTATTGTTTGGGGCTTAATAAAACATTGTTTCAAGAGATTGTTCCAGTTCCCCATGTATCGGCTCTCATTAGGCTGGAGGAGGCCAGACACGGTGCCAGCTCCAGGGGTGGAGGGGTGGCGGGGGTCGGGGAGGGGCGGAGGAAACGGGTGAAGCCCAGACTTCCTGGGCTTTGTGTGGGCCAAACTCCCCACCCTCCTCCCCCAAACCTTTCCTGAAGTGTGCCCTTTTGCTGAATATCTTTGTGTTTAGAACAAGAACAATCATTTAGACTTGCTTGACAATCAACTTGCAAATTGTGTTAATTTCCTTTGAATTCCCATCCAGAGAATGGTTTGTTATAATTCCCATAGCTCTTGTAAGAAGTTAATGTAATGCAGTAGAGGGGTTACCCTTTTTCTTCTATAACAGAGATCATTTCCAAAGAAAGGATGAACTGACAGGAAAATAGTGTGTGTGTGTGTGTGTGTGTGTGTGTGTGTGTGAGTGCGAGTGAGTGTGCGTGTGTGTGTGTGTGTGTGCGCGCGTGTGTGCGCGTGTGTGTGTGTGTCCACCAGGAGGTCTGCCATTGTCTGGAGTCTCTGGGTTCCCGCTCTCAGTGCTTTGACATACTGCAGAATGGCATCTCCAACTACCTGGTAAGAGAATGGCTAAACACTATCCTATTTCCCCCCCCCCTTTTTCATAGGCCTTGAAGAGGACAGTGCACCTAGCCCATGACTAACCCTGTGTATGTGTGTGTGTGTGTGTGTGTGTGTGTTTCAGAGCAGCCTGGTGGTGGTCCCTGACAGCATGGCGGCGGGCCTGCTGAGGGCGGTAGCCAGGCTGCTGGACCTGTCCTTCCTCCCCAGTGAGACTCTGCTGAGGTTCCTGTCTCACTGCTGCCTCAGCCTGCTGTCCCTCCTCATCACGTTGCAACAGGAAGCCCCTTCTGACACCAACCATAAGAGGTGGCTTTCCCAATAGTGACCCTCCATGAACAGAAGCAGACATTAGAATAGGCACAGCATTTCGGTGTTAAGAAACAAAACGGTGTCCGTTTTTTACTGTCAATGTCAATGAGGACATTTACAAAAACATCCAATGATATAAACGAGACAGTTCTCTTGGTTTGGGGTGACTTTCTAAGTGTGTTTGTGTGCGTCTTCCTAGGGAGGCGATATGGGGTGCGTGTGTGTCCGCATTGAGCAGCGTTCCCCGGCTGCTCCGTCTGGTCCTGCAGTCCCTACACGTGGGGGATCTGTGCGAGGAGGAGCTTCCACAGCTGGGCCAGATCCTGTCTCTGCTGCTGCAGCACGCAACACTTCGCAACCACCTGCTGGCCAACTCCTCTCTGCTGCAGCACGTCATACAGGACCTCACGGTAAGGCCCTGTCCCTTTCAGAAAAATATATTATCTTGGAAATTAGACTTTCACGTCTGATATATTGGAGTCCTGGGACACATAGCGAAGGGCTGGTATGGTTTTTGTACGTTTTCCATGGTGTTTTGTGCGCGTGTTCCAGAGGTACTGTCGCGGCGAGACACGAGAGCAGTGGCTGACGGACCTGCTGTACTGCTACAGCGTCACCATGGCAAGTCACCGCGGGAACTTGTCGCTGAGAGACATCTACTAGCCACACCCCCCAGCACGTTGTGCCGCCTCCTTTTTAAGGAGCCTCCCCGACATCGGACACTCGCCTCACCGGATACTTCTCACCGAGCTCGCTCAGGAGCCCCAACAAAACCATCACAAACGCGTCGAAGTGGATCCTTTCTCTCTGTTGAATATAGCTTTTCACTATGTTTAAAATCTACCGCCATGTAAACATTTCGCCTGATTGAATATGCCCCTGGAACAGAAATACGCGACCAGCCCTGAATGTCTCTTTCATTGTGGTGCTGTGTGCTTTGAGTTTCCCCTCTCCCTCCTCGTTTACACACAGCAATCCCAGGCCAACACAATCTCCTCACGTCCTTTTTGACAAAGCAGTGTTGTTGCCTTTGCTTGGTGGACATCTTCTACAAGCTTCTTTCTGTGTACATTCTTTTGATAGAAAATATGAAACATAAAGATGGGATGTAACATACTGCGTTTGGTGTCAAGTGTTTTTCAGAACTAGCAACTATGTAGTGGTCCACTGGGGAAGTACAACAGCAACTGACACAAGCACAAAAAAGTAGTTGAGATATTTAATAATAATGACCAAATATTGACATTAAAAACATTTTGGAATACATCAGCAGTAATAAAGTTACATCATTTTTATAAAATCCTGTAGAAATAAAGCCTTACATATTCATTTTAGGCACTGATTGACTTGGTGTGTACAGATTATGTCTCCCTGGAAAAGGGGTGTGTGTGTGTGTGTGTGTGTGTGTGTGTGTGTGTGTGTGTGTGTGTGTGTGTGTGCCCGCGCGCGCAGGTGGGCTGGCTAAATGACCTGTTGTTGATAGACTGCCTCATTCCCCACACAGGAGGAAAGGTTATCTTGCCTATCATGTATGTGAGCATATTTTTGTGTGTTCCTTCTACAATGGATAAAAGGTTAGCTAACACGTACTATATCTATAGACTTAACCCTGCCCTTTATTTGTAAAACTTGGCACAGGAGAACAATATCCCCAATCCTTCTGAGACGCTTAAGAAAACATTGCATTTGAGCGTTTATGAAGCGTTGCGTTTGCGGAGGTCAGGTCTCCGTCGCCTCGTGTTTTCGGCGGCCTAGCGGCCCCTGTCCTGCACTGTGGGGTCTGAGGTGGTAGGAATACTGTCTGGCCTGACCCAGGGCATCACACAGATGCACACACTCCATACTGCTCACTACAAAGACACGCAAAAGTATATAAATGTAAAACACCATCAACATCCTGAGAATATGTGCCTTTAGGAATACCAAGGTGTGTACTCACGCTGGCTCTGGGTGCGATGAGGCAAGTCAAGGAGTAACTGAGAGTGAGAATGCCCTCGTCTGGCCAATGAGCCCCCTAGGGGACAGTCAACACACACATTATATCACTCACACACACTCACACACCGACACATGCCTTCCATATCTTTGAAGTGCATAATAACCACCCATATATCATTTCAATAACATTAGCAGTTTATTACCAGCAGACGGCAGGGTAGGTGGTAAGTATGCTGCCCGTGAGGAGCCATGGTACTGAAACCTGTCATTCTGGTCCTGGTAGGTTTGATGCTCATATTGTTACTACATAGGTGTGTACTTTATTAAATGCCTTTTGACTTCCTTCAAGTGTGTAAGGCTTCATAGCTCAGTGGTTAGAGCACTGGTCTTGTAAACCAGGGGTCGCGAGTTCAATTCTCGCTGGGGCCTACACAACAGAGAAATCTTTTGACTACCATGTGCGACCCCACGTGATGTAGGTTCAGCTGAGTTCAGCATCCCTGGTCCTTTGACTACTGTCAGTGCATGTTTATAAGTTGGCAATGGCACACGCTGTCTGAACAACAACTTCTCCCATAGGACTCAAGTGACAGACAGTCTTGTTGGTAACGGGCGATACACGGGAGACAATAGGAGAATGGCTTTCTCAAAGGTGTATGAGGCTCCGAGTGAGTCTCACTCTCCTTCTATGTGTGTGTGTGTGTGTGTGTGTGTGTTTAGTAGACAGCTCTACGCTGTTGTCTGACATTCCCCCTGACAGCTCTGAACTTTTCAGAGTGCCAGGAGTGTCAGAGGGAGAGACAGAGAGCGGGAGAAAAAACACACACACCTACCCAAACCCACCCAGACACATACACACACACACACACACACACACACACACACACACACACACACACACACACACACACATACACACTGCAACGAGGGGGAGGGCTCTCACGTCAGAGTGGTGGGGGAGGGTCTATCTTTCTAACGGCTGGGAACGGGTGGGGTCGTGTGTGTGTGTCTGTGTGTGTGTGTGTGTGTGTGTGTGTGTGTTTTGGCAGCGCAAGGTTTGTGCCCATTCTCCCGTCATCACCTGGTGATGTGTGATAAAGGTCAAGCCTGTCCGCGGACTGAAAACCTCCGCACATATTAGCGGCCGAGCCTCTGGCCCGGCCCACCTCGGAACAAGCCTCACTGCAGACACTTACACATGTTCCTAATCTCACGTTTAGTCACATGTACATCTTTTATGTTGGTTTCTAAACAGCCCCGGCTTACGAGCAGCCCTTTGTTCCTCTTCCCATTGGGAAAAGGGCCTGTTTGGGATTCTAATAAAACTCCCCATGAAGTGGAAACATACCCCCCCCCTCCTCCCCCTCCCCCTCCCACAAACACACACACACACACACACACACACAAACACACACACACACACACACACACACATACATTCCTACCTGGTGGAAAACAGAAGCAGATTGAGAAACAGATTGGGCACGTGAACGTTTAATTTGGGAGACGTAGCCTGTTGGACAGCTCGCATTCGGTAGCAAGCATGTCCAGTTGTGTTTAGCTTAGGTGTCAGATTGAATCAACTGGGGAACCAGGGTGTACAAAATCAACTGAACAGAAGATGAACACACACGTACTGAATGCCCATCTGTAGCAATGCATCTACACCAGCCTGCAAGAAAACCGATGTTGAAATAATATGTGTGATAGAAATGATGATCCCAAGACCCATAAAAAGAAAGAAGGGAATGGAAAGGTGAGGCATTCAGTAGAAGAGAATTGCTACAGATGGGCATTCAGTACGTGTGTGTTCATCTTCTGTTCAGTTGATTTTGTACACCCTGGTTCCCCAGTTGATTCAATCTGACACCTAAGCTAAACACAACTGGACAT
>JAVQJS010076090.1:0-11658 GCA_036024795.1 Galaxias rostratus
ACATCAATACATCTAGGATGGCTCAAATGGTACCCTTAGAAAAGGTGACATAAACTTGTCGGAGAGAAACATATTCAGAAAACCCCTCAGATGCCGTAGTCCCTCTCTTTCCAATTAAAAATACATAAAAAATAATAATAAATAATACTACTACTATAATACTAAACAGAAGTGCCTATAACATAAATAGTTGCCAATAGTTTATAGCCTTTGATCTTCCTCACTGGCAGCCACTGTACCAGTGACTGAAGTCACTGCACAAAATGTTGACTTCCTGATTAAGTTTATTGCATTTAAGATTGTAATACATTTAAAGTTGGTGTCAAAGGTCTGCTTCCCTGACCCGATTCTCTCTCTCTCAGTCTCTCTCTCTCAGTCTCTCTCTCTCAGTCTCTCTCTCTCTCTCGTGATCAGTTCTTTTAGAGGAGACCATTTAAACTAAGGAAAACAAAATTTTTAATTCCTGATTAAGGTAGAAAGGCAAGGTGTGTTCTCTGCCAATATTTATGAGTTAATTATATCAAACGTATGGACTTATGGCTTATGGATTAATTTATGGACATTTTGACTAACATGTTTAACTCACATGAACAAGCAGAAGCATTGACCGGCTCCCTCTCAGGGTCCACTAGATTCTGAGTGTTGGGGGTACCTTTCAATCTTTTCCCTGTAAAACAGACACATAATTGTTGAAATAATAATTTTCCTATAGAATAATTACCATCATTATTACTAATTGATTGCCTTATTAGTTATTGAAGTGACACAATCATCTTAAACATATGTTTGGCACCGGTCTGGTCAGTTGATAATGTCTGAATGTACGACATTTTCACTCAATTCCTTCATCGCTATCATGTGTTCACACTATTACAGGAACATGTTGTTGCCTGGGTAAAAGTGTCTTGTGAAAGTTCTTGCACAGGACTCTCATCTTTAGTAGTGATTGGTATCGGAGGGTCCATTGTCAAAGAAGTTATATTTTCTTTGTCAATGTTGGTGTTATGATTAACTGATCTAGCAGAGGTTATATGAATGACTGATAAGTAAACTCTACAAATTGAACGAAGCAGTAATTCAAGAAACCACCCACACATTTGATCACAAGCACATAATTCCCACTTGTTGCTTTAGCCATTCTTAGAAGTTAGAAAGGGCATTTCTCTAACATGCTTACTCATTCTATCATATGATACAATACAGTGTGCTAGAAAAGTCCCATTATATTCTCCTAAGTCATTCTAACAGTACTTCCTCCTTTACTTTAGACATGTAATCTAACCTCTAGGGTATTTTCAAACAATACAGAAACTGAGATGCAGTGGTGGAAAGTACTACAGACATGAGGCTGGAAACACGTGGGATGACATATAAAACTGACTGTGAGTATGGTAACAAAAACCAAGATCCTTCGGACTGATATTTCTAATGGGAAATTGTTGATGAACAAATTCCGCAAGTAATCTAACAACAAGGTTACAACAGGAATGCTATGTTGATCCTATCATTATGCATAGTGATCTCCAGACTAAAATGGACATAGTTGCATTGCAAAATAATTTATGACAGAAATATACTATGTGAAACATAACAACTTACAAACTTACTGAAAATACAATGTGAACTTACGTCTCTGTTTTACGTAGCAGAACCCAGTAGCAACGATTAAAACCACAGCCGAAATGAATAGGGTTGCTATGATGACAGTGTGATTTTTCACATGAACAGGTATTTCATCTGTAAACAAAGTCACTAATATATTGAGTACACATAACACAGTAAGGTTTGGAAATAACCAAATATACCAGGCATACAGGAGCAAAGAGAACTTCCCCATACTGTTTAAAAACGTCCAGATGCTGAGGTAGACAGAACTAACCATATTATGCAACAATATCTTTGAATGTGTCAGCAACGTTAAAATTATTTCTGACTGCTCTGCAGTACATATCTCTTGTGTCAGAAAACAACTCCTACATTATTTCCTTTTCAATTCATGTTGCGTACATTAGCATGGTGGAAGGATTTCGAATACCTCAAAAATAATCCCACACATTCTCACACAGCAATTATGTGCAATCAAAACCCATATTTTTCAATAACAGACCTTTTGAATCAACATATCCATGGAAATACCTTTAGTCATACCATTTTCATTACCTACCTGATTGTTCTACCTCCCCTATTATGCCTATTATCATTCTAAATGTGAAAGTAGTAATAGACATCATACAGTGGTAACATAAATAATTATACAAATTCACAAAACAATAAAAAACAATTAAAAAAACATGGGAAAGAGCTATTTAATCCTACCTGGAATGTGAAATATGGTATAGACAGACCCATCATCGAACGCACATGTGTAGTTGTTTATGTCCGAGGGTCTGACCCATATTCGACTGGTAACTTGGAAAACCTGGTCTGCCGTTTCCAAAGAGGTGACGTTGGTAGGGAGCTTTTGACGGTTACCATTCGTCCAGGTAACTGATGTGAGGGGATATCCTTGTGACTGACAGGTTAACTCAAGATCATCTTCATCTTTCAAACGCCGGAGAGTTTTTTTCACCTTTTGATATGGAGCTGTAGATAGCCAGATATTCCATAATCATGATTTATAAACATCAACTGCATTGTTTACATGATAAATGAGGCTATTCCCAAGAAATTAGATTGTAAGAAATAGAATAACAATCATATTAATCAAAGCTGGCCAATACCTAATAGGACATACATACATAATACATCTAAGATGAATGCATCTATTTTAAAAAAACTGTAGATGGGTAATGCTGCTAACAACAAACTGGTTTAGATTAACTGATGGGAGCAACATAACATAACGTTAATATTCGATGGCTCAAAAAGTATGTTACAACCATCACGCACCTTTGACAGATAAAACCATCTGTTTATAATCTGCGCAGTTTTCTAGCAGCACCAGACATTGATATGTCCCTGAGTCATTTATCCTGATCTGGGACATCTGTAGGCGGGCCCAGCCTCTCTCCAGATCCGCTGTTAATAGCTTAACCCGACCCCGGTATTGTGGGTCTTGCAAGGCCAGCTTCTCCACTCCACTCTCCAGTCGAAAGACTTCCACAGTGTTGGCTGAGGCAGTCGGTAGGTCTATGCGGTGCCAGATCACGGAGAGATTACCTCTGGGCTTTGAGTCCTGGGTGCTGCTTGCTAAGTCTTTCATTCCTACTGACTGGAACAGGCAACTCATAGTGACTTCACCCCTAAATTCAGCCTGGTAAGAAGGGTTTTCCACCTCCACTGTGAACAAGGCTGAAACATATTGGGATAGGATCTTCAAATATGTCAAATATTGTAGGTTTAAAATGCATATGGAAAATAATATTTGTGCTAATAAATATCCATTATCAATAAAACAGACACCTTGATAGAAAATTAAACTTATTGTGCTCTCAATTTGTAACAGACTGTACCTGAGAGACTTGGCCATGACACAACGTGCCAAATCAACAGGAAACCCCAATCCATTTTACCTGTTTGAAAAAAACACTTTTAAAACATGGCTAGTAAGTTGGTTTACTAAAGGAAAAGCCTCTCTATGACAGCACTTGCAACAATTACACAATTTAAAGTTCTGGTCTAGTCTAGGGGTTTGTCCCACTCTGAAATGTATTATTTGTAGCTTTGTCCCAAACAATTTCATACACTCTAGTATGCCAGCATCATTTTTATTATCTCGAGTCACTCCTCATATTTGTGACAATCATATTGTGGATGTTTGTATACAATGTCAGCAGTGGTCTAGTGGAATGGTCTAGCAAAAATAAAAATAAACTCTGGTATAATACTTGCACTTAGACTTGACAATGTGCCAGGTCTGACTTTCATTATGGTATTTAAGGCAAGTTAATAATACATCATGATACGCCTGTGTTATACATCAAGCATAAGTGAGGTCACTCTTGGTCAGAAATAAATACTTTTCAAATATATCAAGTGATAAACATACTGAAGAAATCCAAGTAAAAATGAGGCAGTCTCGTAATTTCAAAATAAATAACACCATGCTGCGTACATTTAAATGTACATGAAACACGTAAGATTCACATAATAACAGTAAGGTTATTGACATTACCTGCAGCAGAACATTTGGCATCGGACTCGGTCTCTTTTCCAGGTCGTACCCCGCCTTGTCTATCCCTTCCTCTAATGCAAATTAGTTATTGAAGATATTTAAGATTTACAGCTTCCAATGTCTCCTCTCATTATTCCTCGTCCCTCCACCACATTTTCGATGCAGTCCAGGAATGTGTAGAGTAAACACCTATGCAAAATGTTAAGATATTATATATATCATACAGAGGTATTTATCTATCTATTCGTTCCGGTGCCAGCGCGTCAGATTTTCCTGCAATAGCCGTACACTCTCAGCTAACTGTCATTTACACTTGTTTTGAAACCGTGAATCACCGCGTGCAAATACGTAGGTCTAAAATCAAAAAAAAATTCTCGTAATCTTGTCAAGTCACAGTTTCGCTTGTCGGAAATTTAGCAGGGGAAAAGCTCTTGCCAAACAGATTGTTCAAGGAAGTGTTACATAGAGTTCCAGTAAAGGGAAATGTTGTTTGAGAAACCGAGATAGTGCTCAATATAGGAGCGGATATTTTGTCCTGGCATCAAATGTACACAAAAATCCCATTCATCGAATCAAAGGCGATGACGATGCGATCAACTACGGGCAGGTAACGTGGAATGTTGCCACGGTTTGAACTGTAATGAACCGATTATTTCAACAATGTAAATGCGCACACAGAACAATTCTAAATAACCTATTTTTTAAAGAGAAGGAATGTGTGACAGTAAACCCACCACTGGTCCATCCATGTTTTTCACCTGTTAAGCCTAGAATTTGGTCCCCGTATGACTAAATGTTTCACAGAAGAAAGCTCAAGAACGACTGCACCTACTGAGGACGCTCAGGAGTTCCAATGTCAGTGAATATGTTTTAACCTTGGTTTACAAGCCAATCATTTAATCCATTCTCATTTTCAATATCTCATACTGGTATAACAGTCTCACTTTTAAACACATGGTAGAACTATATCAGATTATCAAACAGCCCACCAAACAGTAAGGTAAATGTTGTGTGAGCTGTCCATCAGGCCAGGTATAAGGAAAGCTCCCACTCTGATAACATAGGTCCCTTCTCACCATCTCCATCGTCTTTGCAGTTGTTATCATCAGCCCTGTAATATAGAGTTCCCCTGGCCAGGAAAAGAGTTTATGAATTCCTTATTCTCCTAATTCAGCATCATCTTATGAAACCTAATAACTCCATGATACAGAAACCTAGACACATACATAAGCATGTTTCGAATAAGATGAAAACTTGACCTTTTATGACATGATTTTTGTTTTACGTCGTATTTTAGACTGATCTAATTCAAAAATAAAATTCGGACACATGTCTCACACTGTTTTGTTTTTTTGTTATTCTCTCATAAGGGCTATGTTGAAGATGAATTGATGTAACTTGAGACAGATCAAACGACCTTTGATAAATGTGTGGTTGCTTGGTTTGGTTCAGAAAAGGCTGTTTGGCCAACTTCATCAGATATATATCGATATACATAAACATCATAATCTAATGATTCAATTATCTAATGATTTTAAAACAGCATTGAGGAAAAAACTATGTGCACAAATAATATGATTCTCAAAATAATATAACTACGCCTCGAACAGAAATACCATAGTAGCTAAAGTAGCCACCAGAGGGAGACCCTGAGTAACTAAACTTAAAAAACATTGCTCTAAACCGGCAATGGTAGACAAATCTAGATCTAAATACTGGCGCTTTTAGAATACTTTTATAATTTCAATTACATCAATAAATATTTTTACTAGAAAGGGGGCAAATTTAGAAGAAAACTTTAAGCTGTTTTATGACATTGAAAATTATCCACATTCTCTTTTACACAACAAGTTTATATGTGTAAAAGAGAATGTGGATAATTTTCAATATCATAAAACAACTTAAAGTTTTCTTTCCTAAATTTGCGCCCTTTCTAGTCTCATTCAAAGCGTGTAAAAAAAAACAAATCTCGACCAATCAGAAACAGTTCCGGGTAGAGGTGGTCCACGCTGTTATATTTTTTGTTATCAGATTGACATGCCCTTGAGTCGTACGCGGACTCGTAGAAACTTTAGCCAATTAGTTGATAGACATTGTTTTAAAAGGTACGTCGTTTGTCTTGGATTAGTCTTTTAGCCTTCCATTGTCACAGTCAATAAACAAATGTGGGTTATTTCTAGATAATATAGCTAGCTAGCTAGTAGCTGTTCAGTTCCAAACAGAAAACTGAGAAAGCATGAAATGTCGTATACTATTTAGGACATATGCTAAAGTAGGAAGCTAATCTAAGCATATTCTTTATAAAATGCACACATTTTAAGCAACAGTTTTACGTTAATACGTAACATGAACAACACGCTATACACAATCTGAAAATAAACAGTAAAGTGTGTTCTTCTCTTAGCCAAACAACCCTCACCGTCCAGCCATGGGGTTCCTATTGTCCAAATCAATGGACCAAAACTTCAAAAAGCAGCAGGAGTTCACGTTGCACAATGCACGACTGCAGGTGAGACCGACACACGGTTATTTATGGAGAAAGGTTTTTGATCAATTACATTTCTTCTTACTGCAGTCAGTCACTTACACCCTCCCTCCTATACTTACTCCAATTAATGCAATGATTTGGCGTTAGCTATAGCATAGAACTAAGCCTTTTTTATTATTATTAAATAAGGAGTCTGCACTATTTTTTCTTTACAAATTAGTAATCAACAATTACCCCTGCTACTTAAAGTAAACATGAACAACAATAGGTTGTTTGGTCAAAGTTTTGTTTTAAAATTGCCTTTAATAGGGAAACACTAATAGCTTTTTGTTACAACATCATATCGTAGAATCTACCTTCAAGACATTCACCTGTTGTAGGTTATCCATCTTTCACAGACACACACACACACACACACACACACACACACACACACACACACTGAGTGAATCATACAAATACACATTATTGATGTTCATCTTCCTCCAGAATAATTACAGGATCACACCACTTCTGTCTTGCTAGACAGGACAGGAAATGTGTGTTTTATTGCAATCATTAAAATCATTTTTTCTTGTTTTCCATCATGTAGGCCCCAACAATAACTTGTGCCCGGGAGCTTTTGGTTTAGGCAGCAGGTGTGTCACTGTAGCAACCCCATTATAGGCCACCAGCACCCAAAGGGTAAACAAGCTTATGACATAGGAACAGATTTTTTCTGTACACTGTAATTGTTATAAATAATGATTGGCTATTGATTCTTACATACATTCTGTCACCAACCATGGGAGATTACGTTTTGGCAGACCCTATTAAAAGTAACCGTAGTAACTCACCAGGAAATGTGTGTGCGGTACATTTGTGTTGCTATCTTGGAGGTTTTTTGGCATGTTTAAGGGAATTCACTTATGCCTTTACCCTTCTTTGTTAGGTATGTAAATATTTCTAGTTTCCTAAATGGAATGGCCATCTATGTGGTCTCTGCCTATGTGAACCACAGAGCATATCAGCGATAATCAAGAGTTGGTCATTTTTATCTTCACTTTATTCTTCCTTATAATCGCGTAGTGTTTTAGATTGACTCTCCCTAAAGGAAACGCTCAGCGGCTTGCTGATAAACTGCCAGTGAGTATTCCTACTGTGCCTTGAGTTTAGTCAGGAAACATATCAGGGCTTTCAACAGGACAGGCTCCTCTAACCGGGTTAGGGATAGAGTTATTATGGTTGTTAGGGTTACTTGGACCAAGACGGATCTTCTGTGGCCGGCTCCATCTTACCGGGTTAAGGGCCATGTGACGCTCACAATGTGAATGGAATTACTTTGGCGATACATTAAAGGCTGGTTCTAGTTTGTTGAATGGCCAGTGGCTCTCCCCTTGCATTAAGACGTCAAGAGTCACAGGGGGTAAAGGGCTTTACGATTCACATTCTGAGCAATACAAGGAAATAGTTCCCCGGCATTCTCGTGAAGTGGTCTACGTGCAGATGTCACATTTCTTTGTAATGGAATCTTAATGCTTTTTTCTCTTCTTCAAACATTCATATGGTGGCTATTATTAACTAAAAATAGCGATTTGGAGGGCGTTGATGGTCTTGATATTTCCTGGCTATTGATGAGTTTAATGGAAGTTGAGACGTTATGATGAGCTTCATTTTGAAAACACATGTCAGCCACAAATTGCAAGGATGGGCAGGCTATGACAAAGGTGGTCAGCAGTCACTACTGTTAATCATCTGGGTCTTGATGTCATTCTGCCCAGTTGGAAGAAGGAATTGGCTCTTTCTAAGGTTGAGCAGTTTATTACCAAATTATATTCGATTGGATTTGTATATTTCAATGCTCTTATTTATTTTGATCTTAATGCTGCACTCACAATGAAAATCAATTAACAATGAAAGTCTTATTTTGTGTCCTTAGAGTAAAGGCATTTCAATAATAAACCCTCTCAGTGCACCCAGACACTCAAAAACTACAAGAAGTCCTTTATTATGGTAACTCAAATGTAACCTAAATGACCAAAGTCTGCATGGGTAATAAACCTAAGCTGTGTGGGTCAGGCTGGGAGAGACAGAGATATTCCACGTGGGATGTGCGTGTGAAACGGTCATGTATCCGATGCCTGTATGTGGATGATACACATGTGAAACTATATGTGTGTGTGTTTCTGTGCCAGTGTGTTTAGTTAGCAAGGGTCAAGAGTTTTGTGACTCGGGTGTGTGTCAGTGTCAGTTTTCCGTTTGGGTTCCTGTGCGCTGCCTGCCTCATCCCCCTGGCCTTTTAGAAATGTCAGTGGACCTACCTAGCCGATTCAGCTCTCCATTCCACTTCGTCACCTTCGGACTCTCCCCCGTCTGTCCCCTTTTCTCTTCTGTCCTGTCCAACTCATAGTCTCCCTTATGGTGATCAATAAAGAGGTGAGGAAAGAGTGACCAGATCTAAATGTGAAAAGAAACTAGCGAAAAAGTCAGTTTACTTGCCCTTGGTAGGGTAGTTTGCACCCTGATGAGAGTATTATACTTAGATTGGGTTTTGCCCTATGAATGTGATGGCTGGGGCCATGCCAATTCTGTGTGCTAAGATGGAAATCAAACTTGGGTACTTTATAGGTACTGACTGAAATATCACGAACACCTACCAAAACATAAACAAAGTAACGTTCAATACTATTTAACTTTACATTGTACCAATATAATACAATAAGCCATTATAGCAATTTTGTTTTAAAAAGCTTACAAAAATATTTAAAATGAATCCTTATTTGCTTTAGCACACTTCAAAGTCATTACAGTTCTGGTGCCTGGATTGGATTTAAAGTATCATTGGGTAGTCTAGCATTTAGTAAAGTGCACAGCCCTCTTTTTAACAGAATGCAGCACTACAGGCATGGCACCAAGCCCCAGCTACACACACACTGCAGAAGTCCTTGAGCTCTTCAAAAGACATTACTTTATCTTAACTGCACATCTTTGGTCCACCTGCCGGTGCCATTTCTGTTGTCTTCACGACATAGGATGTTTTTCCCTTTTAACAGCCATCTCCGGTCACATGACTCAGGGTGGTGTTAAAAAAGGAAAAAAGCATTCCGGGCAAGGATATAATTGATCTCCCGTTCTGCGTCACGACTGGAGACGTGTTTGAAATACTGCAGATGAGAATTGCGTTTCCTCTTCGATGGTTATCAGTGGGATAAGCTCGCTAGCAAACACCTCAGGCTTTGGTCCAGCCACACGACGACCTGGCTGAACCACAGGCTGCTCGCTGATTGGACCATGGGGGATGGGGATAGAATGAACCCACCCACCGACGAGCACTCTTCCTGACCATGAAGTCATACATCAAAAAACTCTAGTCTATAATATGTCTCTCTTTCATTAGCCTCCTTGCACTAACAACTTGAAACTTCTGCATCAGGGAGACAACTGGCCTCTTAATTCAAGACTGTCGTGGCAGAGTACAGAAGTGGGTAATCTACCCCTGTTTCTTTGGGAAATTGTTTGGTCCAAGCAGGCCTGGATGTTATTTTGGAGCTGTACCTGTGTAGCTTAGAAGTGTTTATCTTCAAATACTAGGCAACAGTAGGCAGAGTGCAGACCCCCCACTCTCCATTCTCTCCCTCTTACACACACACACAAACACACAAACACAATCCAGCATGGTGCTTGAAAACAAAGGCTATTGATTGAAATTGTTCTAGTGATTTAACTTTTCTTATAGGTAATACTTGTGTCTGATTGACCACCAGAGATTTCCCTCCGAAGCTGTTTTAAAGTGTTAAGAGCCTTAATGAGCGTCCCCAAACACCCCTTACTTTGCCACTAGTCGTGCAAACTCTTAACACACACCTTGTAACACATACACACCCACTCATCCACACAATGATGAGGTTCAATACAATGCTGTGATTATATCAACTCTTAACGCTTTTTCTGTTGTTTTTTTTATAATTTACTCCGATAATTCAAATACTTCACTCTGCATTTCATGCCCCCCCATGAAAACCAAGGGTTATACTCTGCTAATCAGTGCCACTAATCAATGTAATTAAATCCCCTTATGAGTGAATGGTTGATTTAGGGAAGTGGGCAATGACGTTTGGCAGCATATTTTTGGATGGCGCGTAGTCCTTTAAAAGAGGCACAAAAATCAAAGATTATTCTTTGCACACATCATAGCAGGAACATTTTGAATATTTGTTTACCACATTGTCATAAAAACAACTGTGATGGTGTCTACTGTCTATTGTTGCAGCGGGATAGTTCCTCTCCTGTAAATGAAGTTGTACAGATTCAGAAAATTGGCTTTGGGAGTTTCAAATGACTAACCTAATTGGCCAGTATGTTGGACATTTTGGATTTATTGGTTTTTGGGCGAATATGTGTCATGAAATATACTGACATTCTGTATTGTCAGGAAGGTATATATATGCTTTATGTATATACATAAAGGTGTGTATATGTATACTGTATACTATATATACTTTATGTATGCATTCCTTTTGCAAAATATTTAAAATGAGTCCTTACTTGCTTTAGCACACTTCAAAGTCAGCACAGTTTTGGTGCAAGTATTGAATTTAAAGTATCATTGGGTAGTCAACATATAGGAAAGTGCACAGGTGGCTTTTGATTTGGCCTCCTTAAAGTGATACCTTTCCTATACATATGTTGCTCTTTAGGCCAAATGAAATAAGAATATTGCATACATTTGGGTCATAGGATTAATGTAAGTGATTTTCACGTATTTTCCTGACCAACGGCATTTGGTTTATTTGTTGCACTCCACAATGCCCATAAACCATTGCGGAAGTCAAGTTTAGAACCAGTGGGCGGCACGGTGGCGCAGTGGTTAGCACTGTTGCCTCACAGTAAGAATGTCCTGATTTCGAATCCCACCTGAGGGCCTTTCTGTGTGGAGTTTGCATGTTCTCCCCGTGTTAGCATGGGTTTCCTCCGGGTACTCCGGTTTCCTCCCACAGTCCAAAAACATGCAGGTTAAGAGGTGACTCTAAATTGTCCGTAGGTGTGAATGCGTGTGTGCGAGGTTGTATGTCTATGT
>JAVQJS010076115.1:0-19070 GCA_036024795.1 Galaxias rostratus
TTGTCATATTTTAATATATTTTTTATTTTAAGCTACTGGCACCTTATGATTGAGCAATCTTGTTGAATCATATTTAAGTACTATACTTGGTTTTTATTCAACACACCATGGTTTTGATATTTTCAAGGTTTGTTGTTAGACCATTTCCTCTGAAATACTATCATGGTAGCTTTGTAATATTTTTTTTTGTTTATGAACACTACCTTTTTAACCATACACTGGGCATATCTTTATTGCACAACAATGTGTATTGTTGTAATAGCAGCAGATTCCACCCATGATCATGAATAAAACTCTACTGTAAATCTTTTATGGGAAAATATGTTAGAACATTTTAAGCAAAAGGTTTTTTCCCTGGAAGAAAACTTGCTTTTGCCCATGTATAAATATGATTTGAACATGCTGATCCAACTAGCCTCTCTTTTCTGTTTTCTGTGTATGTCTGATCAAAATTAAAGGTGTAACCTTGTATAGGTAGGGCATGGACCCAATTGGCAATGAGAAAATCAGGCAAAGTTTCTGCATTCTTATAAATGTAAAAAGAAATATTGTAAGCTTTTTATGTCAACACTTTAAAAATAAAAAGTTTTGCTCAACATCTTAGTTTATTTTGTTTTTATGGAGATACAAGTTATAATAACAGTGGGTGTCATCTACATAGACAATGAACACAATCTACCCCCCAAACACTGAAAGTATGTGATCAGTGATTTTCCTCTAGATTTTGTATTTTCTCTGCTGTTCAGCTGTATAAGTGCCAGGTGCTTCAAAATAAATAAGCACCTTCTCCAAATGAATGATGAGCCATCAATATAAACTATTACTCCACCCTGGTCATGAGCTCTTCCAGAGCCCTTTCTCGTTGGTTCTCGTGGACCAACAACACCTCTTTGATTGCACTCTGTTCGAAGCCCATCTCATTAAACTGGGTCAGGAGACGCAAGAACTCGCCAGCCTAAAATCAATCGAATGATTTAGAACTGCAAAGTGTCACAATATTTTCAGAACTGAGTGGTATTTTGAATAGGCTGAAAATGATTGAAGTGGAATCCTCACCTTGCTCTCACAGTTCTGGAACATCTCCAAGGCCTCCTCAACCTGAGCCTTATCATAGCCCTTCTCACACAGATGTTCGCATGCAATTAAGTAGCCAAGAGTCTAAAAGTTCATGCAAAAAGGAAAAACTATGTTAAAATGCGACAGAAGTCTTTCTCCTGCCTACCATACTGTTGACATTTAATTTACAGATATATCCGCAGCAGAGCATGCTTGCTTAAATGTAATACTTGTCATAAAAACACATCTTCCATCTCACAAGACAGATAATGGCAAAACAAACTAGGCTTTCCTGTTCTGGGCTATGGCAGCCAGTCTTCTCAAGAGCTAGAATGGCTGTTCGTAGAGGGTAGCCCTGCTCCGTGATGGCTTCCAAGAGCTCCCTTTCTTCCTGACTAAGAGCTGACAACAGCTCTGAAGAGTCAAAGAGAAGACCATGGGAACTGCGGGTCCGCAGATTCTACAAGGAGTTGGTGTTCAGGACAAAGCTTAGTAACAACAGAGCAGGGCAGTTTGGGTGAATGTAATAGAATATTATTTCAGGGATAAATAGTGCCTCACCTTATGCCTTTGTTTTTTTATCACCGGTCCTGCTGAAGATGGTCTTTGCTGCAGGGGTCTAAGTGACGGGGAGGAGCATGGCATCTTTGCATTTAAGGAGTGCCTCCTGCCCAAGGACTGTTGAAAAGAAGTCCCAGTAGCCCTCCTTGGTCGACTTTGGGTCCGTTGGAAGCAAACGTTGGAATGGTGAGATGGTTGGCCCAGATCAATGTCTTTTACTCTAGAGAGTGGGTCTTTGGGTGCAGTGCTCTGTGGCCTCACTCTGCCTTTGCCCAAACGAGATTTATTATCATCAGTTGAGGAGCCCTCATCATCCTCGTTGTAGCCCTCTTCATCCTCAGAATCCGAGATTCCAAATTTAATGGTTCTGTGGCGGCAGCGGGCTTCTGCAGAGCTGAGGCTGTGACTCCGAGGTCGAATGATGGGGGCCAAATTGTCATTGCTCCAGTGGCTGGCCAAGCAGGGCTCCTGGGTGCTCCTGTACATGTCCCAATGCGGAGGACAGGAAGGAGGTTCGCTGCTTGAGGGATTGGGGAGAGACCATTTGTCCCCTGGGTTACAATGTTGAAGCCCCATCACCACCCATTTTTCCAGAGAGAAATCATACTAAAAGTAAATAAATAGATTTTTTTTTTCACGCATGCATTTGTTACTTAATTTGGGACATCTTATAATGATGATGTTAATTAAATCTATACTTCTCCGTAAAAGAAGCAGTAACCATACTATTAGCAACTATTTTACTATGTTAACTCATGTATGCTAAGGGATGTCAAACCTGAGTGTCTTGCAGTATCTGGAGGCAGTTTGGAATGGTAATGTTTGGAGCAGTCATCAGTTCCATTCCTCCCAGGGGCTCCTCAAATGAGCCCAGGAGAGTTTTGAAAGAAACTTCTTCCAGACTATTCATCCTGGGACTAATTGTTTACTAGTTATTTATTAACAATTTAAATAATAGAATGCATATTGGCACACTTATTCAAACATTAAAAGTCTCTTATCATACAATAACTCCGGACTCAGCAAGTATGTACTTCACCTCTATTTTCTAAGTTGTCTCTGAACCCAGCAGTAAAGTGAAGCTTTGGCAGGTGTGTCGAAATGAATGACTAATGCTCAAACGGTATTATGGAAGATTTATCTTATCGTCACTAAGCCTTTTACTTCATATAGAGAGCTGTTTCCTAAGTACACACTTTGGAACCTTAGATATTTTCCTTATAAGATGGTTTAAACTGAATGTTTGTGATAAATTAGGGACTTTAGCACAAACACTATATCGTCACCTTAACATTTGAACTTAATGAGCTTGATCTTTTTCTGTATCATTACTGACAAAAAATAAATACACAACGTACAGTAAAATGTCAATCTCCTTATTGGCAACAACTGTGGCAGAGATGCAGCAATTAATAAAGTGTGCCAAAAAAAAATATCTAACAAAGCCATTCGGAAGTGCTGTGGAACACAGAACAAGACTCATTTAGAGATTATAGACCTGTTTAATGGTATTAAAATTAAAGTATTGCTGAACACTGATAGGCTATTCTACTTCCCAAAGATCACATGGGATGCCTAGTACACCAGGTGGTCAGAGGAAGCTTCAGCGCTACCCCATTGTTAGCGTGACATGTTATGTACAATACAGTACAAGTTTGTTTCAGACAGACACCCGTGTCCTTTTTTTTTTTTTTAACCATTGCCTCCGAATAATTCTTATTGATATGAAATTGTTTGATTTTATGTAACTGAAAAATTGTGACCTTCCTTTACATTTGATAAAACAAACAATTATAATGCTGTACAGATATACATTTTATTAATATATTTAAACACGTCAATACATTTACTTTGGGTGCACACACCTTTGTAATTTCACTTTGAAAATAAATTTAAAAGATCCCTTCAATCAGAATAAACTATGAAGCAAACGCGCACACACAGCATTTAAAAGAACAGCAGCATAGTGGGATCTAAAGAACAGATTAAATAAAGGCTTATTACACAAAGATTTACAAATAAGCAACATGACAAGTGTGAAATTACAAAAGGTGAAATTATCAAGCTTACCCTAGGAGCGAGAACCTTTGACTTGCGATTTTAGTAGAACTGTGCACAGAGTAACACAGAGGGTAAACTTGGATACATACCCAAGGCAGACTAACTGGAATAATAAAATGTGTATCCAAAACCATTGTTACTGGCTGTTTGAATATGCAATCTAGTCAAGTCAGCTTCGCTGAGTGTGCTGGTATGTGTATATGCAGTACACTTCGGTTGAGTATTTCTGCTTTATTGCAAGTTGTCTTCTGAAACAAATTGGTTACATTGCCTACCTAGGCAGAACTGTCTAACAGTTACAGCCCTAATGTCTCAACAAGAACACCATGATCATGGTGGTTAAAACACATCAAAATATTGATGTGCTCACGGAATATTATGCCCTAGTAGAGCATTATTTGTAGTATGGAACTAAATTAAAACACTAAAATTGAAAGTTCAAAGCCCTAGGTTTGTAAGTGTTCAATATGATCCCGTTGTGTTGATTTGTCGCCCTTGCTATGACAACCTGCAGCAACAAGCAAAGAGAGGGAACAAACCGCCAAGCTATTTATCTTAAAAATAATCGAATTGAATTATCTTTTAAATAGATAAAATGTTAACAATCTCCAAAGATTGAATGAAAATGCTATATATTAGGTCCACCTTATTAGGGCACCACTTGAAGGTATTAATGTCTGATCCACTGGAAGCCTGAGATGGTGTAGACCACAAACCTTGTTAATTTTTCAAACACTTGTCAAAGAGAACTGCCTTGGATTTTGACATTCTCTTTACTACAGCCTCAGGGCTGTCTATAGGGAATTCAGGGGCTGGAATGTGGAACCCACTGCAGGTTTCCATCTAAGGGTTGAGGATGTCTAATGATTCTAGATTGTACGCTGTCATTAGGAGTTCCTTTGAAAAATATAGGGGACAGATCAGTTGTTGGCTACGTCTGCCTGTCTTGGCCAGTTCTCCTCTTCAATGCCGGAGTCATACTCCTCTTCTGCTGACTCTTTGGCCGGTGCCCTGAAAGTCAAATGGTAATTCTAGGTCAGGTTTCAGATCACATAGCTTGGCAAAGCCATACTAGCAAGGTAGGACAAGCGGAAACTGGTCTCCAATATGAAACATCTTACAGGCCCATTAGGATACTAACACACCTGGGCACTCACCTGATGTATCCAGGTTCTGATTTTCCCTGGACAACATCTTTGTTCAACTCTACAGCTATTATGTCAGAGTTCGGCACCTCAAACATGGGCTCCAGAAGCAACTTTTCCTATTCCAATAAATTCAAGTGTTAATATAACCAACCAAAACAAAATTATTTTAGACTTTCTTACACCAAGGAAAGGTTACATACCATGATTGATCTGAGTCCACGGGCTCCGGTCTTCCTCTCCAGGGCTAACCTGGCAATAGCCCTCAATGCATCGGTTGTTACATTGAGCTCACACTGCAAAATACAACATGTTCATGAGTGCTCCATCTCTCAGTATCGGTAACATATAATTCATGCATGAAGCATAGACGTCAGGGTGGCAGTCACCTTGTCCATGCTGAAAAGCGCCTGGTACTGGGGCACCACAGCATTTCGGGGCTCAGTCAAAATGCGCACCAGCGTCTCCTCATCCAGGCTGTGCAGGGGCACCACCACTGGTAGACGACCCACAAACTCCGGGATCATCCCAAAGTCAATCAGGTCCCTGGCCTCCACGTGCAGAAGCAGCCTGTCCTTCTCCTCAATCTCTGCCACCATGTCTGTCACGCCGCTAGTGTTGGCCCGGTCCGCTTGGGCAGCTGCACGGCGCCCTTTGCCCATGTTGGAGGGGGTGCCAAAGCCCAGATACTGCATAACAACGCACGGGGTGTCACATACTAGGCAAATGATACAGACATTAACGTCTGTGAAAAAATAATTAGTAAAGCAACGTTGTTTTAGTTCATTCAACCTTCTCATTCTTTCTCCTGCTGATGATCATATCTAGTCCGTTGAAGGCCCCGGAGGCTACAAACAGGATGTTGGTGGTGTCCACCTGCACAGTTTCGCCTCGCAACTTCCTGGAGTTCTTCTCAGGGACATTTACAATGGTGCCCTCCAAGAGTTTGAGCAAACCCTGCAAAGACCCACCACAACAAACAAATCACTAACATCAAACACACAGGGCTGCATTTTGTTGCCCTGGGCCATTGTTGAACAAGACAACAGATGAAGACTGACCTGCTGGACTCCCTCTCCTCCTACGTCTCTCAGCTGATGGATTCCAGGAACACTGCCAATCTTATCCACCTCATCTAGGAACACAATACCTACAGACAAAAGCCACAATGAAATGGCATACTCGCATTGCAAATTCTGTTTGAATTGTTGGCATACTTATGAAAATTATTGAAATATTTGCCGGACTAAAAGTTTTGCATGGTTGAGTACTGTGTATTGCTGATTAGTATTGCCCACCTTGCTGTGCTTTCTCCACAGAGTAGTTTGCATCCTGCAGCAATTTGGCAATGACTGACTCAATGTCCTCCCCCACATACCCCGCTTGAGTCAGCGTGGTACAATCACAAATCGCAAAAGGAACATCCAGACACTTGGCCAGGGTCTGGGCCAACAAGGTCTTGCCTTGAAAATTGTCAAATAAAAAAGCATATCATAAAAGCCATAGCATCTTAGGGTGAGATGATTTGGAGACGTATGCTGAATTTCATACGTGATTTCTTTTCATTCTAGACTTATTAAGCATCATTTCATGATGTGACATTGTTATAATTCTAATATAAAAAACAGCTCAGATTGGTCCTGTTGACTGGACACTGACCTGATCCAGTTGGACCTAGAAGCACAATGTTGCTCTTCTCTAGTTTGATCTCGGCGTGGGTGGAGTCCAAAACGTCTCCGCCTCTCCTCTCTTGAGGGGCCTGCTGGGTAGACTGCTGTTGCACCGATGCCCCTAGTGCGTTGCCATGGGGACTGATCCCAGCAATCTGCAACAGTTCTGCAGAACAAAACAGGTCAGAAAGGTTTAGTTGTAGAATCGAATTTTTCATTTCATTAACCCATATTAAATCATTCAATCCTACAAAACAACCGTGTAAACTATGTCATATAATATCAATAGAATCCCACTGGGAAACATACTTGTAATTGCATATTTTAAGAATAAGCAGAATAAGCATATGGCCATGCGCCAAAATCGGGGTTGCAGTAGGTACAAGTTCAACCTATAAATACATGTCATGTTCCACTGAGTGCCAGTGTGGTGTTACTGAATGAAGAGAGTAACTGAGACAGACATGGTAAAACTGCAGGTGTCAATTAAGGTCACTCTTATAACTAATGTTTGCTGAATGTACTGCCATGCAAATGAATCAACAGCAAACTATTTCACGCCTAAGTTGCAGTTTAAGCATGTGGTGGTATGATTTTCTGGTTCCTATTTCATTACTATAACATGGCATTTGATTAAGATGGAACAAGCATTTTAGCCGTTCAAAGTTACTCATTGAACTAATCAAGAGTTAATGTACTTCCCCATCATGAACAAGATATGTCTACAGATAGTCATTTGTAGAATTAATTTGAATACCAGTCAGGTTAAATATTGTTCTGTCACTCAAAATGGTTAATTTCTCAAAACAACAAAGTAAAGCCGGCCAATCACTTACTTGTGAACCTGTACTCATCCTCTCGTCTTCTCATCTCTAGCTCTAAAGGGAGAGGATTAAAGTAGTTCACATTTTCACTACTGTTACCACCTTACCCACCCATTGACTTAATAGTACAGACACTTGCACTAGAGTTGGTGATTTGGTGGAATCAAAAACAGTTTTACTGACCACGTGGTGTGAGTGAGGTTTGTTTCTCCACCTCCAACTGCTGTCGGCTACCAGCAGGAATGTTGTTGTAGATGCGTTTGTAGTGGTTGTACACAGCCACCGCCAACACCTTCTTGGCATAGGACTGGCCAACAACATATTTATCAAGGTAGGCATAGATCTGAAAAAAACACATGCACATACACAATTTTGGTGATTGTAAAGGTAAACATAAAAACTTTGTGATGAACATAAATATAAACTTTAATATTTAGGTTGGTTTCAGACAGGAATATCAATTTAACAGCTCTTGGGCTTGCACCTTTTTGGGGGGAGGCGGAGGTTTCTGTGCAAAGGCCAGTTTGACAGCTTCAGCAGCAGAATCTCCCTCCTTGTTTAAACCCTTCTTTGAGTCTGTTTCAGAAAGCACCACAAAGAAGTGGTGGCATTTCTCGCATTTCACAAATCGTGTTGATGCTGCAAAAAAAAAAAAAATAATGACATTAATCTAAAATACTTGTTGTTATTATTATTTTTACATTATTTTTATGTAAAATGCACTATTAAGCGTACATTAGTACCTATTTTAAAGTATTTACTTACATACAAAAGTCTCAACATGAGTGCAAGGATCTCCACATTTGGGACAGCGCAGCTGGCTCCCCCCTTTTCCTGAGCCACCGGACCCAGACTGTCGTTTCCCTTCAGTGATGCTTTTCTGTGTTCACAAATAAAAGTCATACATAAATAACCAATGAATTGACCAATAGTTCCACTAGAACTGAAGCAAAAATAAGCAGTACCTTTCCACCATCGCTGGAGCCATCCTTAGTTGTCCCATCTTTGGAAGCATAGCAGACAGCTGTCTCTGAAAAGGACCTCACACGTATTCTGGGAGGCAGGTGAGTTTCACGAGACCCAGGTTTACTCAAGGAGAACAAAAGACCCCGAGAACATGCCAGTCCTGCAACAAAGACAAGACTGCATGTTTACCTGCCAGGGTATCTAGATGGTTTATCTTTGTCTCAGATTTGACAGGCATACACAGTTACAGTCTAAACTACGTTCCAACTTTAGGCATTTTAGGAGAGGACATAACATTTGTTTTTGATAACATTTTTGACAGAAGTACGTTGTCGTTAATTAATTTTACTCCTTAATCATAGTTATAAATTAACTACAAACGGGTGATCAAAAACAGAATTTCTGTCTTCATTAAAAGTTCACAACCACACTCAGAAGTGACGTGGAAATGACCTTTCTAGTATATTGCACAAGAAAACAACATAATGTAGTCTTTCACTACAAGAAAGACTACCCAAAGACTACGCTACTTTGACAATCAGGTGCAATCAAATGCAAGTTGTCGAAAACTGCGTCTGTGATTACTATTCATTGCAGTTGATGGTTGACAGAGTAGACACTGAAACCTGCCAGTGTGGTTGAAATTCAATATTTATTTTTTACCAGACCGTAATCTAGTAAACATGATTTACCTCTGTTAGCAGAACTCAAGAATAATCTCGCGGCCGACGTGCACGGACAGGACATATTTCAGTCAAATAGCTGTGTCCTGTAAACAAACAGAAAGATGGGTTTGTTTGAACTTGAGAGTAAAGTTACAATTTCAGTGTCAGACGACTCTTGACAAATTAGGTAGCAAGCTATTGCGACTGACGATTGTATGCTAAAGCAATTTGTCTATTTGAGAAAATAAGATTGAGCCGACTAGTACGTGAACTGTTATAATAAACAATAACGCGTAATTTTAAAAGTCCCTCGACTGTAGTTACTGGGCAGAAATCTAGTACTATTGGCACAGCTAACGCTAACCAGGTTCGTTTGATTGCTAGGCCCATCCAGGCCTTGTGTTTCTGCAGAGAAAGCAGACAATCAGTACTAATTTAGGTTAGGCTAGTACATACGGTGTTCAGTCATGGGGCTACATATCTAGCCTACGTCGCCCATTTAGAGTTAACGACTAAAATTACAAGAACCACAGCTAACAAGCTAATTAGCTTTCAAAGCTAACCACTTGTACTTACAGGGAGTCGCACGTCGATGTGACCAAACAAGTCCAAAAAAAAAATACCTTCAACCCAACACGTATGTCAATTCACGGTCTCCTCACCCAACTCGTTGTGACCTAATGTGTTATTTCAATGTCACAATGCCTCTATCGCATAAAGTAAGCAACTTCTTTAGTCTCTACTGTCTAGGTCACTTTTAGTTTTACCTCCGTGGGACCAGCGGACCCCGTGATGTAATGTTTTCAGGGTTATGAACAAGTCTGCAAACCTTAGGAAGCTAACGATAGCCAGTATCGTTTTGCAGTTCTAACGACGATCCTCAAGTATTTAGGCCAGAATAATGTTGTTGGTCTTCCAGGAATTCATGTTACACAGGTAATTGGCCAAGTCACTAACGTATGGAGTAGTATCTGAATGTGGTGGTTAATCAAAAACAATGTCAAGCATGTGTTTACGCACACAATTACACCCAACTGGTGTGTTGGAATAGAATACATGATGTGCATAGAATCTGTTTTATAATACACTTTACTTAGATGCATAAAGCCAAGGTTAGCAGATTTGAAATATTTTTTATCGTCAGACATCAAGGTGAATGTACATTTCTGCTCACCCGAGGTAATAAACAATAAGCTCTCAAAAACGTGTATTTAAAAAATTAGAAGCACGGAACTTACAAAGAAAAAAATACAGCTTTTTTCATTGGATTTTTTTTTTTATGTATACAAATAAGTAATAATAAAGTAATAATAAATAACAAGTTACTTCTCAAAAAGCTGTTATTAAATGCGTTTAATTGGGATGTTTACAGTAAATCAAACATAAACCATAACTATTGACATAATCTTAAAGAAGGCTATTCATTATCAAAAAAATCAATGAAATCGGTTCCCTGCACAGTATATGAGACTATTTCTCCAAAACGCAAATCAACTCTATATCTCAGATGTAAAATTAACTCTGAATATTTCCCCTTGCCGGTTGTCGCACATACGATCGCTGTTCTTTTGGATAGTGGGACAGCATGGTCAAATTACAATGGCTTGATCTTAGATCAGAACTTACACCCAAAGACTTCTCCGTTACCAAATCAAAGGCATATGTAACTTTTCTGTCTTTAGTGTCATGCAAGGAATCTATTTCCTGCTTTCTTCATAGGGTAAGAAGTGCTAACGGTAGAGATAACAAAGAACGTATTGAGATCTAACTTAGCTACCATGATGGTTTTGTCTATGCTCGAGCATTCTCAACTACCAAGGTGGCTGTTCTCATGGTTTGTAGGTTAAACCTGTAAAACAATGATAGCATAGTAATGTGATTTATTAGGGGGAAAAAAATGAAAAGTCACATGAATAAGGATAAGTTTATGTGGTATATTTATTTGATCTCCCTTCCTTACTTGATTGAACTGTGTGTCCCTGCATTGTAAAAGTAATGACAGAGCCATTGTAAATGACGTGACCACAGCCTTGGTAAAACTTTTTTAGGTCTATCTTTGTGCTGATATTATAAAAGGCTTCTGAATACCTCCAAAACTCTGCCAGAGGGTGGTCAAATTTGAATGGGTTATGGCATTTATGAAAGTTCATGATGAAGTTGTTGATGTATTGTCATTATTCTTTTTGGACCTGAAAAGTGTTGTGCCAACCGGCTCGTGTCTGAATTAATCTGGGCTTGATTTGTCATCCAAACACCAAATGTTGTCTGCATTTTGGTGGCTTTCTCTGAGCATGTTGTGGTTTTGATAATACACTAATTACACTGTGTGGGAAATATAGAACGACCAATTGTTATTATAACATCAAATAATATTCTCATCTTCCATTACAAACCCTGCATAAACATCTGCTATATGCGAGAAATTGTTTAGTTTGTCTCTTCTCAATTTTCTGTGTCATTGCTTTTGGGCTGATAAGATGAGGCTAGAGCAAGGAAATCTGAAAAGATGCATTGCCCTTTGTGTTATATATAAGTGGGTCAGCAAAATTATCTGTAGCAGTTCCATTGAAGATGATGTTGTTATAGTCTGGGTTTACTGAAAATGATTCTGTAGATAAGTTGTAGATTCAGTCATTTTGTACTTGCTTCACAATTTGTGCTGAACTATTATACACTTTTCTCTTGCAGATTTTTTTCTCCAGTTTCTAATTAACTGCATATGGTGGAACAATACATTTTAAACGTATTTTAAGTCAACATCACAAGTCAACTCTTATGGTTTGTTAAATTATACCAAACATTCACACAGATGTTGTTTAATAATTTGTTTTCAAAATTAACCACTTAGTCTATTGAAAACTTTTTTCTCCGTCAGCTTCTCCAATTTCACCGTAATGAGCTGGAAAATATTTAAACCAATTAATATTCTTTGATCCATCAGCTATACTGCTTATCCTATCCTAAAGGTGAGCCGATAATTTGTTCAATGTTTTTTTTATTATCCGTTTCATTGCTGTTGGTAGGATCAAATTTATTTAAATCTAGGGACTCAAAAAAAAGAGAAAACATGTCAACATGCTTCATGCAGAATGTGAAATAAACGTGAAAAAACAAAGTTATTGTCTCACCATTTGCATTCAGAATGAAATTTCCTGTTTCAGTTTCTTTGAAAGTATTGCTACTTTGGACTGGATACTGTGAAGGTGAATCCTTTGAGTGAAATATCCCATAAAGTTATTTAAAGTCAACAATATATTTGAATTTTACATGATAAAAGGAGCTGAGAATGTAATAAAAAATATGTGTGCACCTGTTGTCAATGTTAGTGTCTGGGAGGACTTTTTAACACAGTTGTAACTCAGCCATTGCAAAAAACTCATTCACAAAATACATAGCTGTGCAAGAGCACGGGCCATCATATTAAGCAAGATGTAATTTAGTCTGTGAATGGCAACACGTGGAACATAATCAAAGACAGTTTGTTAAAAACTGTCTTACACTGAAAGATAATATCATTGTATGTCTCCCCTTTCTAGCCTGGTGACCCTGCTTTCCCTTTTGGACCTTGCTCTCACTTCTCACTGGGTAGTCCTAGAACAAAAGATGATTTAGCAAGGTTGCTTGACTATTTAGTATAGTGTCATACAGCTCTTAGCTCTTCTACCTCGTCTGCCCCTCAATCCAGGGATGCCCTATGGATGTATGTAAAAAGGGTAGTGTACTGTGGTTAAAAAAACCTGTTTTTACAGGAACTATAGAGGTAGTCATTCCCATCAACATATCCCTTTCCTCTTTGGAAACATTGTGTTTCATTCCTTCATCATGTCTTATTCTCTGGCGAGAAGATGGTTCTTGCTGGCCATCTTCTCCATGTTGTGGGGCCTTGAGATGAGCAGCTTTAAAACCACAGCCTTTGGACAACTGCTGCACCTGGGCATCCAGTCTGCTAAGCTGAGCGGTCAGATTTCTGTGCTGAACCAGAGGAAATACGAATCCTGTTGAACTCAGGATAGTCAGAGCACACGTCCCCACCAGCAACATATGCAACGGCCATGAGAGCCCCACTATACCGATCTCTTCCCTCATACTTGCTGCACGCTACAACACACGATTATCCAAGCTTTGACTGACATCCATGAGTGTTGCTGCTACATACAGTAGCTCCATACACTCTGACATTGGTGAGACAGTAATCAGAGCAGACCTGCGCCAGAGCTGTTGCAGAGAAAAACACTCTGTCACGTTCGTCTTTCATCTGATGAAAACACATGATGTATTGCACAAGTCTAAGGCTTCTGGGAAACGACTTGCATTTTTTGGTTGCAATTTTTGTAGAAAGAAATGCAAACGGTATATGCCCATTTCTGTACAAGGCACATTGTATTCTGAACATTTTAGTAATGCCCAAGCCAGTGGGTGCAACTGAAATAGCCTTAACAGAATAAAAGGACAGTTCTAAAGTGAGAGCATTCTTCTGATACATCCACAAGAGACTCTTCACAGACAGAGCTTTTCTAATGAGGTCTATAGTGTTCTGCTCACACAAACTCCCTATCATTCATTATAGAAATTACTTTTACACTGCTACTTTCTACAATATGCACATTTTAAGTATAACATAAATATTTTTGTCGCAATGTGCTCTAAAATTAAGATAAGAACTTATTTTGCAAGCATTCCCTCAGCTGCGTTCATTTGATTTACTGAGTAAAAGATCTATTCACATTTCTTGGGTCACTCTGACCTGACTAATTTATTTCCTCCTGAAAACTCTCCTCATTTGATGAATTAGAGAGTAGGTTTCCTTTCTTTTGAACAATGCCAAAGGTGATGTTAGCCTATCTAAAAAATTAAGGGAAAAAGTCATGCTTGAAAGCACTAAAGTCTTGGGAATGAAAAAAACATGAAAGCATTTGTTTAGTTTGCTTTCAGGATTTTGGTGGGTAAACCATGCTCTATTGTTTTGCTTTTAAGTCGCTTGTGCAATGTCCTGGCATTTCATGACACTTGAAAACCCAAATTGGTAGAGTATCCAAGCAACCAATAATGTGAAAGCTTCACCAGGGATTAGCAAAGACTTGAATCATTGTGATTAATTGAATAAAAGAAGGCTGATCACTTTTAAAACCAGTGGTAGAACCAGTCATCTTTCGGGGACCACACATACCAACAAGTTGGGACCGGTCAAAGACATCAACGGTAAGTGTCCTCATATGATAATACATACAAATTCATATTAATATGGAGTTGTTGCAGATCATAAATTAGTGTATATATACTGTATATATCTTTGAAATGTGTTCATTTTAAAACATTGGATGAAAAATATATTGAGATATGATAATATCAAGAGAGCAAACCTAGTAGCTTGGTAAGATGAAAAATGTTATAAACAGGGAAATGAAGCAAAATAAGTACAACAGTGTTTGTAAAAGCATCTATCTCCCCTCAGATGTCCATTAGTGAAACCTCTTTGATGTGAAATGTCCTTGCCAAACATCTGCCAATGTAGAATTAATCTGTCTACTTGAAAAGCTGTGTGTGGGTGTGTTTTAGTTATGCCATCCGTCTATGTTCTTCATGCTGAAGGACAAGAGAATAAAAGCAGACTCGAGTCAAGGTTGTCCAAAGATTAAGGCTCCTGTAAGGTTTTGTGTTGACTGATGGTTAGCTCTGATATGCTCTTAGTATCTATAAAAGCATTGGTCCCATTCACGGTCTGCCTAGTGGTCATTGAGCTTAGTGCTCTTGCACAGTTGTGTTTCAGGACAGCAGAAGAGATGTCACCCTTGGACCCAGCCACAGTGAGCTCAACCGGGCTTGATCCAGTGTCTGGAGCCACAGCCCTACTTCTTCTGGCATTCTGCCTGTTCCAGTTCACAGCCTGGAGCCACACAGGCAGGTCCACCATACCTGGTAGGAGACATGCAGGTTCTTCTGTTTCAGTTTTTATAGTAATGTTATTCAATTCAAGGACTGTGATTGTTGAAATGTACAAACATAGAAGGAGTGCAATAGCTTGCAATCCTTTTGTATGTATGTGTGTGTGTGTGTTTTGGACAGGTCCATCATTCTATGCAGGAGTAGGTCCTCTTCTCTCCTATGCTCGTTTCATCTGGACAGGGATTGGGACATCTTGCAATTACTACAACAACAAATATGGAAGCATGGTTAGGGTCTGGATAAACGGAGAAAATACACTTATTCTAAGCAAGCAAGTTCTGTTGAAATAACTATAATATTATTAATACATGCACGGTATATATAAATATGTTGTTTGTAGGGTACATTATTTGATTATTAGGTATCAGTTGGCATGGGCACTCACCGCCAGCTTTCTTTTTCAGGTCATCTGCAGTCTATCATGTTTTAAAAAGTCCTGATTACATTGCCAGATTTGCTAGTGCCCAGGGGTTGGAATGTATTGGTATGAAAGGAAGAGGCATAATCTTTAACAGTGACGTACCACTCTGGAAAAAAGTGAGAGCATTTTTCACTAAAGGTAAACACTGCCAGCTATGGTTACACAAAGCTATAGACCGATGTGAAACCTGTCGCTCTAACCCTAAATCCTTCTGTTATAAAATGGTTACATGTACCAGAGGTCCTGTGTTATTTGTGCATGGTATGTAAGCTCTTACAGGTCCAGGTCTACAAAGGACAGTGTATATCTGTGCGAGCGCTACAGATAAACACCTGGATTATCTCGATGAGCTAACAGACCCTTCGGGACATGTGGACGTACTTAACCTCTTGAGGTGCATTGTAGTGGACATCTCCAACAGAATGTTCCTAAGGGTGCCTCTCAATGGTCAGTTCTTCAGTCACTCATGGTTACATAAATTGGGAAATATGTTCAAATATGAGTTGTGGGCGAACGCATATCAATTACTATTTCCTATTCAGAGAAAGATCTCTTATTAAAAATCCAAAACTACTTTGAAACCTGGCAAACGGTTCTGATCAAGCCTGAAATCTTCTTTAAAATTGGATGGATCTACAACAAGCATAAACTAGCAGCGTAAGACTATTTATTGCATACTCTGCCATTCTCATTTCATCTCATTTCATTCATTTTCATTCAAAACTTAATTTTGATTTCTATCCCCAGTAAGGAGTTACAGGATGCAATGGAGGGCCTTCTTGAAATCAAACGAAAAGAAGTCATGGAATGTGAAAAGCTGGATGATTCCCTTGATTTTGCGTCAGAGCTCATCTTAGCTCAGGTTTGATTGTACAAAGAATTTAGTTAAAAAAATAATCTTGGATCTAATATATGTGTGTGTGTGTGTGTATGTGTGTCTGTTTCTCAGAACCAGGGGGAACTTACGTCTGACAACGTGAAACAGTGTATATTGGAGATGGTAATTGCTGCCCCTGACACACTGTCCATCAGTCTGTTCTTCATGCTTATGCTGCTCAAACAAAACCCTGAAGCAGAGCTGAAAATAGTGAAGGAGATGAACTCTCTTATAGGTAACAAAGAAAAAAGATGGTTGACAAAAAATTATTGAAGCCTTAGTAAAAAAAAAAAACTAAAACAGATTCAGAATTGTTTTATAGTGTTAATAAGCCTTTATTGTAAAAAAAGATGGAGAGGCAGTTGGTTTTCTTACAGTACGGTACAGTATTCTAGAGTCTATGAGACCTAAAGGGCACCTTTTTAAATCTATTTTTAAAAAGACATGAAAAAATCTTTATTAAAAGAGAACAATAATTATGAACAGAAACAATTCAGACATTTGCTGAACTTAGATTGGGCTGAATTATTCATTAATCACTTAGACAAATATACATGAGTATCATCAGCATAACAATAAAAGGACACCATTCTCTTTACTAGGTCAGAATGATGCAATTACTGTGGATTACCAGAACTTCAAGGTGCTAGAAATGTTTATCAACGAGTCAATGCGTTTTCATCCCGTGGTTGATTTCACAATGCGAAAAGCCCTGAAAGATGACTTCATAGATGGAGTAAAAGTGGCAAAGGGAACAAACATCATTCTGAACATTGGGCTCATGCACAAGACCGAATTCTTTCCCAAACCAAATGAATTCAATTTGGACAATTTTGAGAAAACTGTAAGTAGATACAAGATGTAACTTACGCTTATGTTTCAAATGCCTGTTTAAAACCAACTAGAACCAGCATGAAGAAGAATCTTCCTCTGTCTGACAGGTGCCCAGCCGTTTTTTCCAGCCATTTGGTTGCGGACCTCGGTCATGTGTGGGCAAACACATCGCCATGGTGATGATGAAGGTCATCCTGGTGACATTGCTGTCCCGCTTCACTGTGTGTCCTCGTCATGGCTATACCCTAGAGCACATCCGTCAGACCAACAACCTGTCCCAGCAGCCTGTGGAGGACGAACACGGCCTGGCCATGCGCTTCATCCCCAGGGGACCACCGCCTCCCCAAACACTCTGAATACACTGAGCACATCCCAGTGACAAAACATACATTAGAGAAAGAATCTCTCTTACTACAGAGCTAATATGAATAGTATTGTATACATTGAACATTTTGATTATTATCCTTACTTATACTTTACACAGTTGTAATTGTTTGAATAGTCCTATGCTGGATCATGTTGTTAACATACTAACGATACCTATGTGTACTCAAATGAAAAACAGATGGTTTATTTGAAGGTCTATGTGGTGCAATAAAAAGCGTCAAAGAATGAGCATGCTTATTTTGAAATGTCAGGCACTCTAAACAAACACTTCTCTTAAGTTTGTGCCACAGGCACAACGGAGCAAGCCAAGATGGCATCGGAACATAAGGCGTTTGGTTTTCTTTGTCAACATTTCAAACAGTCAGTTTATAATAGTGCTTTGTTTTAAGTAGACAAAAGAGAGTACCTATCTCATAACGACAAGGATCATTAAAAGAAAAACAGTTCTTTAACTCATTGACATATTGTAGGTTAATACACGCTGCCTCTTTTTATAATGAGATCAATATAAAACATAGTTCTATAAGAATCTACACAATACATACGTTTGAAATACTGCATTGATACAAATATATACTCATTGAACTCTCCTTAAAAGGGTTTTTAACTGTGAATCGATTAAACCAAATGTGTGAATGCATAGATAATATTAACAGTATATGAATTGCCATATTTGAAACGTGTTACATGCATTGAAAAGGAAATAACTACTGCTACTTTTCAAAATAAACTCTAAAAGGCCCATCATCATTCAAATGTATGATAGTAAAATGCCATGGCTAAAGGATACAGGGAAACATAACAACACCACAGAATGTAGACCAGAAAAGGTGGTAAACATCCAACAACTTGCTACCAAGGATTTATGGTATTAGAATGGTAGAGCATGATGTCCCTCTTGCACTGGTACAGCCTTTTAATTCATTTGGTGTTGAGAATTCCTATACATTTTACAAACACGACAGAGACGCTCAAATTAAACGAAAATAGTTTCATTACCTATGACAGTCTTAACCTTGACGAATCCACTCGTCAATAAGCCATGTTAAGAGTTGAAACAGGTTCCGTGAAAACATTTGATTTAATTCACATGCCCTGAGGTACCCACAGACAACATTAGAGAACTTGACAAACTGACATCATATTGTCAGTTTCAATATCGGCCTCCAATAAAATTCAATAAATATAAACAATCTTATAAATCTGGAACATTATGAACAACTTAAAGTGGTATAAGTAGTTAAAGGTAATGGTGCACTCTAGGGAGGCACTATTAGCTGCTTTAAACTCAGCCATTGCTCATTGGAGGCTGCCTTGTGAATCTTCCTCTTGTAAGGCTCTCTGACAGCTGTACAGCAGGCAGTCAGTCAGGTTGGGGACTGGGGAGCGCAACCAAAAGGCTAAGGAGTCTGCATGGAGATGGAGGTGCATCAGACATGGCTGGCCTTGTAGCAGACGGCAGGCCATGAGGCCCTCAGAGCCTGTGGATGAAGCAGACAGTCATTTATGAACACTCAGCATCAATCCATCCATCCATTAGCAGAACCGCTTATCCTATGCAGGGTCACGGGGAGCTGGAGCCTATCCCAGCTGACTTCGGGCGAGAGGCAGGGTACACCCTGGACAGATCGCCAGTCCATTGCAGGGCTAACACATAGAC
>JAVQJS010076157.1:0-11607 GCA_036024795.1 Galaxias rostratus
TTGCACAGTAGTACATTCCTACTATAAAACATTGGGAGTGTCCTATAAATACAGGTTCCTTGTGTTTATAAACTCAATAGGCTATGTAAAAGTCTTTTCTTCTAAACAACTTTGGTAGGAATCCCTTGATTCTTCATTTTTTCTTTCATAAACTGCGATTACAATCCAAATGACAATTGAGAATTCTAGCTTTGCTTTAGACCCATACACAAATTTCCCTGACTTTCTAACTGTACGCTGTGATATTTAGAGGTTGTCAGCGCCGATATGGGTGGAATCCCTGTACATTGTGATTCTGTCCTCGTCCAAATAGAGTTGCAACAGACTGAGGTCCAGCTGCAGTTTGTGCTGTAGGTGCCACATAGGAGGAAGGCTGATGATTAGGGTCCCCAAAGCTATGGGGAAACCCACTCAAGTCTTGACCATAGGCTGTAAGGAAGTGAGTAAGGAGAAAACAATGGGTTTCATTATATGACTTGGTTATGTTCAACTGAATAAAATAATTTGTTGTGATTAGAAAAGTTCCCAATTCACAATGTTGTTCAAATATCCAAAACCTTTTGAAGCGTGAGTGAAAGTTGAAGATTGCATTTTTTGCATCAGCCCTATTCCATTAAACATATTGATAAGAAATGTACTTTGAAATGAAGTTGGACACAATAAATCCTTTAGATCTTAGACTTGAGGACATTAAGGAAAAACAAATTAAATAAAAGACTGCATATACTAGACAATACTGAGTATAAGATTAGGCTAACATAGCTCCGACATAATTCATGCCTGCAATGGGGAACTAATATGTGAAAATAAACAATGAATAAGGGAACTGCCAATGCATGAAACTGAACATTAGCTCCATCCTCCCCGCGACTATTAAATCATCCTTTTTGTCACTGGCAAAGCAATGCATGGGGAAAGAGGGGACAGACAGATTAAATGGTTGTTAATTTTATAATAAATTACAGCTATTTAGAAGTTTATTATATTTTGTTTTTCTATTATTGTTCAAGAGGGGATCAGATTTTTGTACTTGTTTTGTCAGTTTATTTTACAATAAACAAATCATAGCTGTATTTTAGTATGCAAAAAAAGTTTCTATGCACAAATAAAAAGATTATAAAATAGAAAACTGCATGAGTTAAATCAGAAGATAATTGGGCTTCAGCTATACCATTCGATTTACTTTTGTGGTTGGAGAAGGCGATGCTCACACCTACCTGCACTATATCCTCCCTGCTCATCCTGAACATAACTCTGAGAAGGACGCGTTGGTCCGTAGGCAGAGGGGTCCTGAGGGTAGTTACCCAAGCCTATCAGGAAGATGAGGACACCAGCTTGACTGAACCCAGATACAGCGGGCCTACATTTAACAGTCCTTTCATGATCAAGCTACTTCTGTTCAATACTTTTGGACTTCGCACTTATTTCTTACTCTCCTGTGCCTGTTCTTCGTTAAATGACAGTTCAGATCCATTAAGAGTTCGATACAAATCTGGTGAATGGGGTTGCTGTTTTTTAGAGCGTCTTTGTTTTCTAAGGTGGCAACAAAAAAAACACCAGGCAAACACATTGATGGCAAAGGGCAAAGCACAATCATGAAACACTGAACAAGATAAAAGCCTCATGCAATGTAATACATCTATGAAAAGATTGAAAACAAAACCAAAAAACCTTAAAGAACCATGCAGTTGGATGAGATGAGTTTCAGGAAGACCACAAAACGTATTGAAAATGCAATCTTTCACATAAACACATTAGATTCCCATACATTGATTAAAAGACAACACATTTGAGTTCCTTTATCACATAATTTCACCAATAAATGAAGCAATAGTAAGGATGAGGGGAGAATTTTGTCACATTTATGTCATAAATGACTGGTTAAATCAAACAAACTCCCTAGGCTTCTGACCAATGGTTTAATTTCAGTGCTTTCTCAAGGATTTTGGCGGAACTTTTGAAAGATGCTTCGTTCGAGGAATTTAAAAAAAAAAATAAAAAAAAAATCCATGAATTTTTGTTGTTTTGGAACAGGCAGAGTTGTGGGAAGTGTGTTAGTGCAAATTGATTTAAGGAGCTAAAAAAGAGGCTTCAACCGATTGTCACACCGTAGATCCAGGAGGAACAATTCAGATTCCATCCTCGTCATGGAACAGCGGACCAACACTTTACCCTAGCGGAGCTCATGGAAATTTGCCCATCCAGTCTCCATGTCCTTTTTGGACTTGGAGGGGGCCTACGACCATGTCTCTTGGGGAGCCCTGAGCCCAGGATCTCAAGACGTGGCTATGGGAGGAGTGTGTCTGGTTTGGGGGTCTCAGAATTGCTTCTCTGCTCTTTGCAGATGTTGTGGTTTTGATGGCTTCTTCAGACCGTGACAATCAGCACACACTGGAGTGGTTTGCAGCAGAGTGTGACGCGGTGGAGTCAACACTTCCGAGTCTGAGGCCATAGCTCTCTGCCAGAGAAGTTGGGAGTGAGTTGCTATCCCAAGTAAGGCAGCCCACTTATCTCAGGGTCTTAATCACAAGTGAGGGAAAAATGGAGCATGAGATAGACAGGTGGATTGGTGCGGCGTCAGCAGTATCGCGGGGTTGGACTGTGGTGAAGAAGGAGCTGAGCTGAAAGGCAAATCTTGTGATACACTAGTTGATCTCCTTTCCCGTCCCCTTATTTATGGTCATGAACTTTGAAAGAATAACGTCATGAGTACAAGCGGCTGACATTAGTTTCCTCTGTAGAGTGGCTGGGCTCAGCTTTTGGGATAGGATACAGAGCCCAGTCATACGGGGGAAGATCGGAGCAGAGCCACTGCCCATTTGCTCGATGAGCCAGATGAGGTGGTTGTTCGATCCAATTAAGATGCCTCCAAGGAGCCTTCCTTTGGAAGTTTTTCCGGTCACGCCGTACTGGTAGCAGTCCCAGGGGTAGACTCCGGGGAGAAGAATGTCCGGAGAACACTACTTAGCCTGCTGCCAAGCAGTGGAAATTGGATGGATGGATAATTAAAGGGCTTAAGAAACTCTGCAATATTTTCTCTAGTTCAAGTCATGCCAAATGAGTCATGTGAAGAAATCAACTATGCAAAGAATTAAAAAGGGATGTGATGGAAAATGCAACTGAAAACAGGACACGGGGCTATTGGCAAGATAAGGAAATGTTTCAATTACTCTCGCTGCTTCCAAATACAAGCCCAAAACTACACCGATGAGCAATAATAGTTCCCAATTCAAGTCCCTCTCAAACCTCAAATTGGGAACCATTAGGGTGCAAGGGGATACTACCCTACAAATAATTTTATGTTTATGTGATGACCTTATAGCACAAGACAAACATAGAAGTTAAAAATTATGCTATCAACATCAAACTTTCAGGCCTATAAAAGGTCTAGTCTCCCAAGTTAGAAAATTCTTCCTCAAAAGTTTAATTTGATGTTCTACCCTCTACATTTGGTTGAGCTGTGATACTAATAGACAGTTTATTTTTAAGCAAACTTTTTATGATTTGATTATCTTTAAAGTAGTCGTTGTGCAAGTATTGGCTTTGTGTAAATTAATTAACACAACGTTGTAATCAGAATCAATCATAGGTTTGATCAAGCCAAGTTAGTAAATTATATGCTCACAATCTTATATTTATACCGGTCAGCCACAACATTAAACCCACCTCCCTAAAATCATGTAAATCCTCTTTGTGTCGCTTTGATCCGCCGAGCCACGGAATTTTAAAAGACTTCTGAAGGTTTAGTAGTAGATCCTTTAAGTTCTGTAAGTTGCAAAGTGGGGCAAGCTTTGATGCACTGTATTCTCACACAATGTGTGGGGATTCTGTGGGATTGGATTGGACAGGCTAGGCTTCACTGCCTACGTACATCAATGTGCCTATGGAACCCATGACCCTGTCGCTGGTTCACCAATTGTGTTTTCTTTCTTTTAGTTGGTACTAACCACTGCAGACAAGGAACACCCCAAAAGAATTGCAGTTTTAGAGATGCTCCGACCCAGTTGTCTAGCCATCACAATTTGACCCTTTAAAAAAGTTGCTCTGATCCTTACAATTGCCCATTATTTCCTGCTTCCAACGCTTCATCTTCAGGAACTAACCGTTAAGTCCGCGCGTTAATTAAAGTTGATAAAAATAATCACCCTTTATAGTCTGCAATCGTAATCAGATTGTATTCAATAGCTCAAGCGCTATAGTCTTTGGATTTTATTTTAGTATTATTATGAAAGTTAATATCATTATCGTTTTTATCCCATGTGGGGGCTATGTGAAGTTATTAAATTAGTTGTTGCTGCCATAGTTCTGAATTCGCAAGTCTAGAGAGACTCTTGTTAAGGCTTAAACCATACAAATATGTAAAAAACAAACAAGTTCCCTAATTTTTTTACCAAAACTCAGGGGTGTTATACACAAGGTCAACTTGTACACGCAAATATGGTAATAATAATGAATTTAATTTGCCCATTCACCAGGATTTAACTTTTCAGAAGATTTGGAGCTACGATCAATACAGTTTGGGTATATCATTATCAGAGGATTTTTCCCCAAAATTAAGTTCCTGGCTGGTGCAACTGCTGGCTTTTTGATGAGCTAGTCAGCCACATTACATCACTGTAAACGACTTCTTTCACTACATTCAAGCACAGCCACAATGGCTGACTTAAAGGCTATGTCCACCGAAAAGTTTTTTCAAGATACAAAAAAATTGTCTCTAAACACAGGTTTATTTTTTTTCTTCAAATTACGGATTTAGTAGACGATGACTGACGGGCACCCCAGTGCGTGCGTCCGTCAGCTTTAGAGGGTTAATACATTTAAGTAATTTATGTAGCTCCATTAATTACAGTTTACAATTGGAAACCATCGAACCTCCGTTTTGGTTCCGCGGTCTCTCACGCTGGCCGCGATCACTCCCATTCTCAAAACACCTGGTCTCGACCCTGACATATTTTCTAATTTCCGGCCCATCTTCAAACTACCTTTTCTGTCCAAAATCCTTAAAGATGTCATAGCTGCCCAACTCAAAGCTTACCTCAACTCCAACAGTGTTTTGGAACCATTTCAGTCTGGTTTCCGCCAACACCACAGCACAGAAACAGCCCTCCTCAACGTCACTAACAGTCTCCTCTTCTCCTCTGGCTCTGACAACCTCAACATCCTCATCCTCCTGGACGTCACTGCAGTCTTTGACACCATCAACCACTGCATCCTCCTCTCCTGCCTCCATAGCTCACTTCACATTACTGGCTGCGCTCTCTCCTTGCTTAAGTCATACCTTCCTAATCATCAGCAATTCATCTACATCAACAACTGCTCCTCCTCCATTATCCCGCTGTCACAAGGTGTCCCCCTTGGTTCGGTGCTTGGACCCCTCCTGTTCATTCTTTACCTCCTCCCCATAGGAAACATTATTCGCCGCCATGGCCTCCACTTCCACTGCGACGCCGATGACATTCAACTTTACATAGCCACCATATCCATCAACTCTGCAACTCTCTCCACCCTTACCCACTGCCTAAATATAAACCTGGATCCAACATAACTTTCTCAAACTTAACTGTAACAAATCTGATATTATCATCATCGGTTCAAAAACCATCACCAACTCCATCCAAGATTTCCACCTGAACATAGACAACACAACCCTCTCTCCATCCCCACTCATTCGCAACCTTGGCATTCACTTCGACGCCACCCTGTCCTTCGAACATTACATCAACCAAGTAACCCGAACTGCCTTTTTTCACCTAAAAAACATTGCTAGATTCTGCCCATCTTTGTCCTTCTCCGCTGCTGAAACCCTCACACATGCATTCATCACATCCAGAATAGACTACTGCAATAACCTCCTCTATGGCCCTCTCCTACTTCTCCGACCTGCTCCACCGCCACGCCCCATCCGACTCTCTCCGCTCCTCTGCTGCCAACCTTCTCTCCCTCCCCTGTAGGACCAAGCTTCGAACCTGGGGTGACAGAGCTTTCTCCGTCACTGCCCCCACCCTCTGGAACTCACTCCCCCAACCCATCCGTGACTGCTCTGACCTCCCCACCTTCAAAAACCTGCTCAAAACCCACCTTTTCAGAACTGCTTTCACATTTGATACTTGTTTGCTTGGGTAGCACTGTGACCCAGTGGTTAGCAAGAAGCAAGAAGATCCTGTGTTTATTCCCCACCTGACCCAAGGGCCTTTCTGTGTAGAGTTTGCATATTCGCCCCGTGTTGCGTGGGTTTCCTCCGGGTTCTCCGGTTTCCTCCCACTGTCCAAAAATATGCAGGCTGATAGGTGACTCTAAATTGTCCGTAGGTGTGAATATGTGGGTTGCTGTTTGTCCCTTTGTGTTGGCCCTGCGATGGACCGGCGACTTGTTTTGCTATATTTTTGTTTACTCTTACTTTGTACAGCGTCTTTGAGTGTTTTGACAAGCGCTTTATAAATATTATGTATTAATTAATGTATTTGTGTAGTGCCGCTGGCTAACCCCCCAGCAAACAGGCAGTACGGACGCACTCCTGTGGCCACTGTTCCAGCCAATGTAGAATTGGGGGATTGTTGCGTGTGGGTCAATCACTTAATTTAAGCGAGAATTGTTAGACCTTTTCATATTACACTACATTCTGCAGGATTATATAACCAAATTAGCCTACACAGAAGAATCCCATTAGCGCCACGCAAAATGAATATATTAACGCAATATTTTGCATGCAAACAGTTAGGACAAATAGTCTAGATTCTCAAGTTGCACTGGAAATTAATATTTTGTAAAATGTCAATTAAGACTCAATACTTTTTAAGAGTCTTAATTTTCAATAAATAGATTTATTACATTTTAATACCCCGCTGACAACCTGCTATATAACTGAAGATACAGCTGTGTCCGTATTCTCGGCACAAAGTCAAAAATGTTTCAGTGTTTGTGTGACTGCCGGGGCTGCCTCTCATTACTGGTTTTGTTATTTCTATGGACATAATCGCTAGGCGTATCTGGGGGCAGAAGTGTGTTTGTTTTGGGAACCTCGGAATTGCTTCTCTGCTCTTTGCAGACAATGTGGTTCGGTTAGCTTCTTCAGACCATGTCTGAAACGGTTTGCAGCCAAATGAAAAGCGTTTGGGATGAGTGTCAGTACCTCCAAGTCTGAGGCCATGGTCTTTTGCCGGAAAACGGAAGGAGTGCTTTCTCCGGAATGGTTTCCATTCACAATTCCTATGTAATTTTCTTCTCAATGAATTGGAGAATGTAAAAATCAATAAAACTGTTCAACCTGAAAATTTGGTTAATCAAGATCCAATGTGTTCCCTGAGCAGTGTATATCTCTTTATCTCTTCTGGCCTGGGTTGCCTTGGGATCCCCCAGGAGGAGCTGGAACGTTGCTGGAAAGAAGGAAGTCTGGACTACCTTGCTTAGTCTGCTGCCACCGCAATCGTGTCACCAAGAAGCGGTGGAGAATGGATGGATGGATAAAGTTTGCTACTGCTTGCTGATGGTCCATTTGAAAATCTGTTGAAAAATGTATCGTACTCTAGTGGCCTGTCATGAACTGTCACAACATCTTCAACCTGTCACTGGCCAAAGTGGCTGTCTGTACCTGCTTCAATACCTCCTCCATCGTGCTGGTGCCAAAGCATACCACTACAGTGTGCCCAAATGACTTTTGTCCTGTTGCACCCACCCCAACTATAATTAAATGCTCGGAGAAAATGCTCCTGGACATCAAAAAACCTGCCCACCACCAACACTGGAACCTAGACCAATATGCCTACAGCAAAATTAGGAGTATGGAAGTAGCTATTTCCACGGCGCTACACCCAGCCGTCTTCCACCTGGACAATAGGAACACATGTGAGAATGCTGCTCTTTGAAACACCATCGTCTCTGCCAAGCTAATCACCAAATTCTGTGACCTCAACATCTACCTCTGCAACTGGAGACTGAACTTCGTAACAAACAGAATCCTCAACCCAGGGTACCGGTGCCACATAAGGCTGTGTGTATGCCCCATCCTCAACTCTCTATTCACTTACAACTGCACTCCTGTATATGGTTCAAACACCGTTATCAAGTTAGCAGATGACAATGGTGGTAAGGTTCATCAACAACAATGTGTCGGCCTACATGGAGGAGTTCCAGCTGCTGGTGGCAGATTCTAGTAAACCTCTGCTGCACTATCAAGAGCATCTTGACCATCTGTATTATAGAGTATGGCATGGCAACTGCGTCTCCAGCCAGAAGGCTGGAGGGGATCCATTTACCAATTTCCCCCCCCCCCTCTCTGGGTAAGACAAAGGAACACGCCCAAATGGCCTCACTGAACACTCCGGGGTTCAGCCTGCTCCCCTCACACAAACCAGCGCACTGTTTCCACTCTAAGGATAAGTATATTGGGAGTAATAAACTGTAGCCTAATTAACACTCAATGAAAGTCTTGGACATTGAACATGAGAAGAGATTGCATGCTAGTTGTGTCTATTTTGTGATAATTATATATTTTGTATTTGTTTTTCCAGGCTAACTAACCTATCAGGCTGGAACAGTCTGGTGTCAAACTGTTCGCATTGACATTGTGTAAGCTTTGCAGACGTTATATTGAACATATTCCAAACACACAGGTATAAATAGGAAGAGCTAAACAAGCTGGCAATCCTCATCTCATACAGTGAGATAATTTATCTATCAATCTATTGAAGGGCCACGGCCAATCAGGTGACCACTGCCGCCCTTGGATACTTCCAATAAATAGGGTCACAACCAGGAAGCTTGGCTTTGAACTCTGTAGGAACGTGATCAGCCGACCCGTTCCAACAGTATAAGATTGGCACCCCCACTCTATCGAACCACGTTCCACAGACGACTTCACACAAAGGATTTATGGCCTCGGACAGCACTACAAGCCTGAAAACCCTTGCAACCCTTTTAAACTCAACTTTACAATTTCAGAGCAAAGAAACCTCTATTGAACCATATTGAACTTGCAATGTTATTCAAACGATTTATTGTTTTAATTAAATCTACGTGAGCAGTTGGATTGCTGGATCACTCAAACTGATCAGCACTCCCTTTGTTCTCCTTCCACGAGGTCATCGACGAGAGCAAAGAAAACCCCAGGTTTCAAATCGCACCACTAACTCAATGGACTTCCCATCTTTATTCAAACAAACTGAGTTACAGAACTTTCCAACTTCACACAACAATCTCCGTTTCAGAACTTTACCAATGAACTACAGATCGCTTCTCGAACCAGCCGCAAACGGCAGGCCAAGAATCCAAATGCACTCCTTTGCTGCACAACACTACGTAGCGTCTCAAAGTAACGTAAACTCATTCTTTTCGCAAAATCTAGCGTGTTGATGCTAAAGCTTAGGCAATCTCTGCTGTGTTGTGCTTACCATAATTTGTCAATAGTTTAACTGTTATTCTGTTTATTTTTAGATACTAACCACTTTAGTTATCACTGTCATCATTTAATCATTCTTTGTAGCACCGTAATTTAAAAGACTAGTAAATAAATAAAATTGTTTAACATTCAAACCAACCTGTGTCGCTTCGTTTCATACAATCAGTTATTCTCGTAACGCAGAACTTAACTACTTCAGAATTGAGACTAAAACAACCAGGCTACTTAAAACAATTAATTCCAAATCAGACCTGGTTTCCCATCGAGCCATGCAATAAGCTAAAATCTTGGGTGGTGCCCCCCTTAATTATTTGATATCAAAATGATCGATTATAATATTAATTTATGAATTAATTGATCATCTACTAAATTTATAAAGAGTAATTCATCCACTAGAAGTAGTAACCCTACAAGGCACATTAGGGGGTGATGAAAACTGCCCAATTCATCACCTGTTTTTGACTCCCCACAATTGAGGCTGTCAAGCACAAGCACTACCTACAGTGAATGTGCAACATTGTCAGGGACACCTCGCACCCTGGCCACAATCTGTTTGCCCTCCTACCATCCGGAAGGCAGCTCAGGAACTTTTGTTCCAGGATTAGCAGGCATAGGAAGAATTTTTCCAAGGCTATCTCTTTGCTGAAATCTGTCTCTACATCCTAGTGAAAACACCCTTCACCCCCTGGATACCCACATCCAACCCACCATCTGCACTTCACTCACTTACCAATACAATACATTTATTTATTCTACTGTATATAAGGCCTATATAATGTATTGATACTTACTACTGTCCATACTTTGTCTTGTGTGCAAGCTAAGTTTATATACTGTATTCATATTCACTGCATTTATAATAATTTGTCTATGACATTAGTTAATGTTTCACTTTCTCTTCATATGCAACTATACATAAGTATATAATAAATCATTCTATTTTATAGAGCTTTTTTGGACACCCAAAGACACTTGACAATATCTTCATAGAAAACATGACAAAAACAAATTAAACAGAAACATGAAGAACGAACAGAGAGCCACAAGTTTTAACGATGAGTATAAAAAACTAAAGCAAAGTGACAGAAGAGTAGGACTGGATTCTAATTAATTCGAGTAGGCATGGGTGAAAAGGTTTTAAGGTGGGTTTGAAAGATTGATAGCGGAACTGTGAATTAGAACAGGAAGAGAGTTCCATAGTTTAGGTGCTACCCTACAAAGTGAACGCTCCCAAAAATGCTTACATTTTGTTGTGGAAATGACTAGTTGCCTATCCAAAGAGGAACGTAATGTTTGGGTAGGATGGTAGAGTTGGAGTAGTTCGGTGAGGTAGGCAGGGGCTAGATTATGTAAAGCTTGTATCCTTATGGAAAGGATGCAGCCTGTACAGTTGTGCGTATATGCAGACATGTATTTGTCTTTTGTACTTCAAGAAACAATTAACAGCCATTTCCCAAGTTTCGTATCTTAATCCTTTCACTGTCACACCAACCATTAAAAACTTAAATAGAAATAGAAATACAGCTCGTAAATGTCTATCATTATTCATATTATTATTTTTATTATTATTAAAATTTTTATTATTATTATTATTATTATTAATAAGAATAATACCAAATATATATTGAACTATTTTATCATTATTATTATCATTATTAATCATAATAATAATTCATTTGATTTATATAGCATTTTTCTAATACCAAAAGTTGCTTCACAGCATCAGGAAATGCTGCTATTAGATTTCATATCTGTCATGCTCAGTAGCAGTTTGTTTCCCAAAAGTAAATGTGTAAATGCATAAAGAATATGAGGTGTGGCGTAAGAGGAGGGTCACTTGCATGAGTCTCATGTGTGAAAGTTAACAGCCCTGAATGTTATCCATCATCAGAATCGCTTATCCTATGCAGGGTCACGGGGGGCTGGAGCCTATCCCAGCTGACTTTGGGCGAGAGGCGGGGTACACCCTTGATAGATCGCCAATCCATCGCAGGGCTAAGACATACAACCACTCACACACACATTCACACCTATGGACAATTTAGAGACACCAATTGGCCTGCATGTTTTTGGACTGTGGGAGGAAACCGGAGCACCCGTAAGGAAACCCATGCTAACACAGGGAGAACATACAAACTCCACACAGAAAGGCCCTCAGGTGGGAATCGAACCCAGGACCTTCTTACTGTGAGGCAACAGCACTAACCACTGCG
>JAVQJS010076182.1:0-15999 GCA_036024795.1 Galaxias rostratus
ACGTCAGACAATCTAACCAATCCGTCTCGCGCGCACATGGCACGCTGTCCACTTTTGATCACACAAGTTTTCAAACACCACACACACACACACACACACACACACACACCTTAGCCAGGCCAGCACGGTGTGCCCCCTGTGACTCCATGTAGACCAAGTACTGGTTAAAGTCTCTGAACTCCTCCATGGAGGGCCTGAAGGTCATGATCTTGCAGGTGGGGTTGGCCGGGGCGCCGTACCCCTCTGCTCCCGCCATCCTGCCACCACACAAGATAGGGCCTGGGGAGGGAGGGAATTAACAAACGCAACACTGTTACATGTTCGAATATTTCCTTAATGCACCAACTTCAGATAAACATATGTGGATATAAAATTAGAATAATGCATGCATTTGGAAATAGAAGAACAAATACGTTGATGGGTGATTAATAAGCCATCGTCTTTAATTATCTTTTACTGCTGCTGCAAATAAGGTCTATAAGTATATTTAAGTAGCCGACTTAAACGATCAGCTGACGTGCTATACCAAAACATGGCCGGTAGATGGCGACAAATACTGAGAAATAGCAAACAATGATGTCTACTTTCAATATTTTGGTCCCATCCAGACCCCAAATTCACTTTGTTTTATGAGACAAAGGACAGCATTACCCCCAACTGATTTCAACTAAACATGTATACGATCAAATCAATAATGTAAGAGGTAAACATTATTATTGACAACTAATGATCCAACAAAAGTTACATTTAAAAAATATACATTAAAATTAAATCGCATCCAGATAAAAATATACTGAACAGTAAAGTTTTGATTTTATAGTGCAAAAGGAATAAAAATGGCAGATTTGGCGATCAAAAACTACTTTGATTTTTATATATATATACAAATCCCATACAGGTTTGAAACTGTGTAATCTGAAAAACGTTAACTTGACAATTAGAAATAACTCCAGATTCCAAACTCATTAACTAGTGCAACAGACTTTGTCCGTTAGTGGCTGAGTGACTACGTTTTGTTGTGATGCCAAGCAATGGCTGCAGAGTTGCTATCTGTCGTTAGCTCGATGGACAAATACTGTTGCTTGACTCACTAAGACTTGGAAAGAGCAAGGGCACACCCTCAGTTTGGCACTTTTTCCTCAGCAATCTGGCGGTGTCCAACTTGATGCAAGTTGGATTGCATTACAGCCTATGATCAGCATTTTTCAAGCAACCGAGCTAACTTCACAATGCAAGCCAAGTGAGCAAGGGGTATTTAAATACCCCTTTGATGCAAGATGGTTGCAGCTGCAAGGCCCATTGCTAGGAGGATATACGTAAGCAATCTACACACGTAATGCTGGCTAATGTTTTATAACAAATACAAGCAATTGCTCAATGTTTGGGGGTTGCCCCTCAATATAAATAGTTGACAAAATCAACAGTAAAGTGCTCCTAGCTTCGGCAAGTGCAGACTTGCTCCTCTGCAGCAGGCTTGTGCGCTAGCTTTTCATAGCTATAGCTTACTTAGCCAATTTAGCATTAACCTAAAAGCTACCACCGTTCAAGAAAAAATAACAGTTACATTTTTTGTAGAGATTCTACACAATGACCATTAATTGTAGACATAGTACACCATATGGGTCTGAGTATTGTGCTGCATACCTTGGATGTGAGAAAAAATATGTCGTATTGTTTATCCTTCCCGTTGATCACCCAGCTTTTTCACATGACAGCTGCTACGGTTTTGCCTTGATAGTACTCGCGTCTTCTTCGGTGGATAGAGGAAATGTAGTACTCCAATAGCCGGTGAAATGTGTAGCGACAGACCTCCAATATGACCCATTCATTTTTTAAATGAAACAAAAATGTATTTAAAAAAAAATGGGCATATGACAAGTAAAGCCCCCCCAAATACTGGTTGCCAGCTTGTACTTACAATAAGTGTGTGGGTGAGTTTAGACCTTCTAATGCCCAATGCTGCCCTCTGCAATAACGTCCCACGAAGAACATTTAGACTACTGTTTTATTTTGTTACAATTACATTTTATGAACAATATTGTTCGGTTTACCTCTATAGTTTAACCAAATGTTTTGTATTGTTCTATGAAACTAGTTTGTGTAATTTGATATTAAAAGTTGTTGCTTGAACTGATTCCCATGTACTTCAGAAGTAAGTGAATATGGTTATAATTTGTATCATCATTGAATGTTTTTGAGATGCAACTATATGATTTTTCCTTGCGTTTAGTTATATTGATTGAGTTCAGCTCTGGGAAAATGAAAAGACATTTCCCACATCAATATGTTTACTCATGTACAAGTACTGCAAACGCTTAGACCAGACTGTAAATCAAATTGTAAACCAGCGAAAGAACTTAGCCTACACTAGCAGTATTTTCTAAAAGGTCCTGAACATACAAAAAAAAGTCACACATGTATATGACATGTATATGTTTTTAATAAAAAAATCTTTAGTCTTTTTATACTTATTTTTCCTAAAGCAATGGTATTTTTGTATAAGATGCAATGTATTTGGGGCAGGGGCCCGTCATGGATCTATTCAACTATGTTTTGGATTGATATGGGTATTACTTTTTATGGGTATATATTTTAATTCGAAAAATTTAAACACATAAAAAACAGTACAGTTTCACACCTAGTGCGAAAAATAATATTACATGCGGTTACACACCGCACAGTTAAATTTAAGTTATTTGCGTGGTTTGTCAAGGTAGGTGCAGTACATATCAGTCCAGCGTGCGGCAGACTGGCAGTTACAGTACACGAACATGGCTGCTCAAGATGAACTCAGTAAGTTTTCTAGTTGTTTTACTATGATCCCGAGGACATATGATATTGCTTGTACACCTGAATAGTTTGAGTCTTAACTAATTGACTGACATGGTTTAATATTCTTTTCCGAAGAATTGGTGATGAAACAACTTCTCTTGCGAGAACGTTAGCTAGCTGGCTAACTAAAATACGTTAACCAACGTTGAAGGAGGCCGATTGCCCAGTCATGGTCAAAATGAAAGTGTGAAAGTTGAATTAATGGACATTATGTTTTTTTGGACCGTAGGTTTTATTCAAACAGTAGTTTCAAACATCTAGGTCACTTGGCTCAAGGTGTCATGTCCATGGACTAAATTAACGGCTAAATTATCAAAAGGCATTCCGTAGTTTGCCAACCAGCTAGCTGGTTAGCATAGTTAGGTAGCATTAGCTGGCAGTGGTGATTTGGCATCCAGCTAATGACGTTAGCCGTGAAGTGGGGAGTGTAAGAATTGACACTAATTACATTATGCTTTACACCAAGTAAGTTATGATCGCCGATAATTCACACATTATCTGATTGTTATTAAGCTAACCATAGCTAACGAAGGAACTATAATCAAAGATCTCCCAAGAAGGTGTGTCCGCACACATCCCCTTTCCATATAGGATCTGTACAGAAGCTAGCATTTAAGTCCTCATATGATTGCGTCTGCTCTTTGTTATGGAAGCAAGAAACATGGTTTTGGTGGGGTAGATGTTTATATGGTGAACGAGGCAGACCATGTTGGCATTTAGGAAATGGCTGTGTCATCGTTTCTTTTCCTTTGTGCTTCACAGATCAACTTGAACGGGTGTTCCTGCGGCTTGGCCATGCAGAAACAGACGAACAGCTACAAGACATCATATCCAAATTCCTGCCCCCTGTTCTGCTCAAACTTTCCAGTGTCCAAGAGGGGGTGAGAAAAAAAGTAAGAAATGGAGTATCAAAATTCGTCACTCCTCAAAAGTTTTCACTTTGTTACTTGAAGTCTTCATTGTATCTCACCTCTCAAAATGTGTTGAAAGAGAAGATCGCAGTCTACGCAGTATTCTGTGGGATATTGTGTAATTTTAGTAGAGCACAATATGCTTGTCTTTACTGAGATGTCATACCACAACCACAGTTATTTTTGCCTGACTTATGGCTTGCCTGTCAACACATTTCCAATCCTACTGTGCTTACAGATTGACCTCTACGGCTAATGCTTCTACATTTATCAGTCTCTAATGTGTATGGATTAACACCTGTGCCTCCCTCTGCCCTTAGGTGATGGAGTTACTGGTCCACTTGAACAAGCGGATAAAGAGCAGACCCAAGATCCAGCTACCGGTTGAGACCCTGCTGGTCCAGTACCAGGACCCGGCTGCAGCCTCCTTTGTCACGGTAACACTGCAGTTCTTGTGTTCTAGAATCCGGTTGACAAATATCCTGTCTGTTTAAGATGAATTCCTGCTGCCCAGGTAGCAGTAGATGAGACTGTAAAAATAGTGTCTCAGCCTCTTAAAGTAAGCTTACTACTTCTCTGCTTGGACAAAACAAAATGTCTTGTTTTTGAGTGACTTGATCAGCCAAAGCGTTTTGTTTTAGCCTTTCCTGTTTGTCATTTGAATACATAATGTTACCCTGACCCTGTGCTATAAATGGGACCTTTGTCTCTGGGGGCGGGGGTACAGAATTTCACCATCATCTACATTAAGATGGGCTACCCCCGCTTGGAAGTTGACAAGCAGTGTGAGCTGGCCCCTACCCTGCTGACTGCTATGGAGGGCAAGCCACAGCCCCAGCAAGACAGGTGAGTTAGAACACACACACACACACACACACACACACACACGTCTATAACTGTATTGATTGGCACGGTTTTTCCATATGTGATTGACCTGTAGTTTTGTCAGTAGTCATCTGGCATTACCAACGTGTCATTGTCGCACAGTTTAATGGTACTCAACTGTATGAAGTGTACTCACTACTATTGTAGTTTTTCTTCTTGTTCATCTATGCGATCGTTCAGTAATATGAGTAATCTAGTTGGTCCAGAGCCCTCTTAAAGTGCTCTTCTTATCACCCACCAGCCTGATGCACTTGCTGATCCCCACCCTGTACCACATGAAGTACCCAGCGGACCCGTCAAAGAAGGCCTCTCCCTTTATTCTGGTGGAGAAGCCCAAGACTGTGCACCTGCTGCTGGAGTTCATGCTGGACGTCCTGCTTATGCCCTATGGGTGTGTAGAGGACAACATGTTATTTCAGTTGTTTCAGCTTATATGCCGATGGGATAATGAAGTTGTTTAAACTTTAAAGGGGAACCACAGTTATTTGATGTTTTTCTTTACAATGTGTAAATCCATTTTTAGCGGTATGTGAAATTATTTGTCTTTGACGGCTGGGGGCCTCCAGGTTTGTGCTGAACGAGCCCCCTACTCGCCCAGCGCCCTCATCCCCGCAGGGAGGCTCTGCAGCGGGGGCTGCTGCAGCGCCAGCTGGCCTGGGTCTCCCCCAGCCTCCTCCAGGGATGAGCGTCTATGCAGCCAAAAGGGTGATCGGAGAGGCCCAGTGGAGCGCCGAGCAGCTGGAGCAGGTTTGAAAGACCTTTGACTCAGTGTGTGTGTGTGTGTGTGTGTGTGTGTGTGTGTGTGTGTGTGTGTGTGTGTGTGTGTGAGAGAGAGAGTGTGAGACTGACATCCAGATATTGGGCTTGCATTTTAGATGACTGTTGTGCTTTTCTCTCGTGCTTTCTGTGTGGAGGCTGGATACATAGAATAGGCCCTCTAAATGTACGTTGGTCCATTTGTTGCGCTGACTCAAGTTCGAGCTGGTGATGGTATTTGTCTTGGCTGTGTGTGGTTTGATTCTGTCCTCAGTGCAAGCTGGGCATAGTGAAGTTCATCGAGGCGGAGCAGGTCGCCGAGGTGGAGTCTGTGGTGAACTTAGTGGTGGCCTCCAGCGATACACGCCACAGCGTCGCCACGGCAGCCGACCTGGAGCTGAAGAGCAAGCAAAGGTGTGAAAAAGAACAAAGATGATTTGGTGATTGGTGGAGAGTCCTCGACGATGGTTTTTGTTAGAGTAGTAAATAAGTGAATAAAGTTTTTATGTCTTCCCCATGAGCTCCATCCCAATGGAGCCAGGTGCTGCTCCTGTTGCTGCTGCTGCTGCTTCTGGAATGCTAGTCCGTTAAAGAATGGTGTACATTATGTTCTGTTGCAGCATCATCGACTGGAATAACCCTCTGATCATCAACAAGATGTACAAGGTCTACCTGGGAGATATCCCTCTCAAAACCAAGGCACGTCGCCACACATGTCTCTCCATGCCTAAATAGTGCCAGAAGTTGCATACCAGATTATTATATATTGAATTGTCTTTTTAAGATTCATACTCATTCACGTTCACCATATTCATATTTTCTGCAGGTTGCTAGTGAGTACTTGGGTATGCCTTTTCATATTAATATGGTTGAATACATTCTGCAGGGCGCTGGTGTGAAGCGTGAGCTGAAACACGAGCCGGTCAGCACCAGAGTCAAACTGAAGATTCTGCCTCACCTGCTGCGGTCACGGCTGGCTGCAGAGTGTTTCCCTGCCAACATCCAGGTGTGTGTGTGTGTGTGGGGGTGTGCGTGCAACATTGTAGCGTTTTTACTCTAGCCTCGATATGTGAGAGTGAACAAAGGTACACATCAACCCTGATGAGAGTTCACAAGGATCTCAATCAAAGAAAGAAAACCAGTTTAATCCTTTCTTTCTCCCTCCCCTGCTCTTGCTCCTGCGTCTGTTTAGGTGGTGTATGATGGTCTGTTTGGAGCCAACACCAACAACAAGCTGCTGTCTCTCACCCTGCAGTTTGTGCATCACATCTGCATGGTGTAAGAAAATGCTCTTTCTATTTTAAAATCGGATGTTTTCAACAAAATGATGTATTTGGTCTGAATAGTGGAAAGTTATCCTCATACAAGGACCATGCTTCATTAACGAAGGGTCTCTAAAAAGGCAGAAAATGTACATCCTGGTGAAGAGGAAAAAAAAGCTTTCTAATATGTGTCAGTGCACGTCTCTGTCTGCCGTCTGGTTTGTATCAGGTGCCCAGACACCAACAAACCCCTGGGACTCATGCTACTCAACGGGCTCACCAAACTCATCAACGAGTACAAGGATGACCCCAAGCTGCTGTGCATGGCCTACTCGGCTGTTGGCAAGCTGTCGACGTAAGTGGTCTGCAAAACCTATATGGCCGTACGTAATATACATATATGTGCGCCGTATGAGTGAGGCATTGATTTAAAGTGAGTTACTGTAGCTTGGGTGCATGCATTTGAGTCTAGCTTATTTCTTTGTTATGAGTACCATAGATCAACTAACCTATTCAGGATTAGAGTCTATCTCTATGTTCAAAGCTCATCTTTAATATTTAACTGCATATTTGTAATGCATACATTCGTAATTAAAAACACCTTCTGTTTTTATTAATATATTGATACATTTGTTGTATTGTTCATTCATTCGTTTGTTTTGTTTTTCTTGTAGCCGAATGCCTCAGCTCTTCACCAAGGACATAGCTCTGGTGCAGCAATTCTTTGAGTCCATGTGCAAGGTGAGTGTAAGATTGCTGACTGTCATGGAGAGGATCAGATGGCCCTACGGATTTCTCAGCTTTTTATTTGCCAAACCAGTTGTTTTTGTGGGGTTATAGTGATTCTGCAAACAAACCGCTCAAAGCTCTTCTCTTTTCTAAGTGGGTGCAAATCAAACCAACGTGAAACACCCACTATTTTGTTTCGTTTCGACCCAGAAGAAATAGCTGTGATATCAGTTTAGTTAGTACAAACAGCCCTGTCTCCTCTGCCACTCCCTGATCTCTGTGCAGGAGGAAGCAGACGTGCGTCTGGCCATCCAGGAAGCTCTGTCTATGATGGTAGGAGCCTACGCCAACCTGCAGGGGGCGCTGCTCAACCTCATGGAGGCTTTGGTGGCCGCCTATATGGGAAAGGTATGCGTGTTACACAATGGGAGTTTTTTCTTTGTGTATCCTTGTAAAATAAAAAAAAGTTTAAATTATTTTTTTTTATTTATCAAATCTTCGGTCAATAGGGTGTCTGTTTTATTTTGATAACACAAAAAATGTCTGGAGACGTGAAATATGTGGACTTGCTGAAACTGCGTTGCAATATCTTTGGCCTCTGTGATTATAAATGCGTGGCCGACTTTTATTACCTGCTTATCTGAATCCCTGTGATGTTGTCTGATTGGTCAGCCGGAGGTGCAAGTGCGTCAGGTGGCCATGAAGTTCGCCAGTACGGTGTTTGCCTCTGACCATGTGCCCTCCAGATACCTGCTGCTATTGGCTGCTGGCGACCCGTAAGTTTGAAACACTACTTTCTGCTTGTAGTTGATATCAGTTGTTGCTTTTGGGTTAAAAGCAGATGCCTCCTAGGTGTGTCTCTTATCCTGTACGTAACCTGGACAAAGCGTCAGCTCAGTGAACTTAATGTAACGTGTGTGTTTGTCATTACTTGTAACTAGTGTTTATTTATGTGTGTATGTGTCACATGTCGTGTCTGCAACATGCGTTTGCATGTGTTTTTAAGGAGGGAAGAGGTCTGTGGGGAGGCCCAGAGGGTTCTGAGGGCCGTTCCCTCCAGGAGCCCAGAGAAGGAGGGCTCCAAACCCATGCCCCCCTTCCCTGACATGGTGGCTTACATTCAGGAGAAGGTAAGAAGGGCAGCATCCCTGAGAAGACTTATGTGACGACTTCTCAAAGTCTGGCGTAATCAAAAAAGAACTCGGGTGCTTGTTAGTGAAGTGGACTTTGTCCCAAAATCACATAATTACTCACTAAATTGTCAGCACTTGCAAATAAGTTTGTGTTTTAAATAATATCAAGCCATTTCAATAATCTTAGCCTTTATCCATTTTGTTTCTTGTGTATTATCTTGATAATCTCTATTCAATAACAAAGCTCTCATACAGTGCATCCCGAAAGTATTCATACCTTATCTTTTTCCACATTTTACAGCCAACATGGATAAATAAAAACAATTCCCAACATTCTACAGATAAAATACCGCATAATCTTAAAGTGAAAAACGTTTTTTAAACTTAAAAAAAACTAAAATTAAAATGTATTACAAGTAAAAAAAAAAAAAATTCACATCCTTTACGTAATACTTAGTTGAAGCATCTTTGTCAGAAACTACAGCCTCAAGTCCTATTGGGTATGATGCTACAAGCTTGGTACCTATTTTGGGGCATTGTATCCCATTCTTCTTTGCAGATCGTCTCAAGCTCCATCAGGTAGGATGGGGAGTGTCTGTGCACAGCCATTTTCAGGTCTCTCCAAAGGTCTTTAAGTCTGGGCCCTGGCCGGGCCACTCAAGGAGATTCACAGACTTGTTCCAAAACCACTTATCTTGGCTGCATCGATCATTGTCCTGTTGGAAGGTGAACCTTCGCCCCAGTCTGAGGTCCAGAGCACGTTTTCATTCAGGATGTCTTTACATTGCTGCATTCATCTTGCTCTCTATACTGACTTGGTTCGCAGTTCCTGACACTGAACCCCCCCACTGCATGATGCTGCCGCCACCATGTTTCAATGTAGGGATGGTATTAGCCAGGTGATTAGCAGTGCCTGGTTTCCTCCAGACATGACTCTTAGCATTCAGTCCAAAGAGTTCGACCCAGGTTTTATCAGACCAGATAAATAAAAAAATTCATGGTCTGAGAGTTCTTTAGGTGTCTTTGGCAAACTGAAGGAGGGCTGTCATGTGCCTTTTCTGAGGAGTGGCTTCCATCGCACAACTCTACCATGAAGGCCTGATTGGTGGAGTGCTGCAGAGATGGTTGTCCTTCTGGAAGGTTCTACCATCTCCATAGAGTCCGATTGGAGCTCTGTCAGAGTGACCATCGGGTTCTTGGTCACCTCCCTGTCCAAGTCTCAGTTTGGCCAGGCGGCCAGCTCTAGGAAGAATCCTAGTGGTTCTAAACGTTTTCCATTTGCAAATGATGAAGACCAACCACTGTACTCGATGGGGCCTTCAATGCTGCTGGCATTTTTTGTATCCTTCCCCAGACCTGTGCCTTGACACAATCCTGTATTGGAAGTCTACAGACAATCCTTGGACGTCATAACTTGGTTTGTGTCCTGACATGCACTGTCAACTAAAATACCTTTATATAGACATGTGTGTGCCTTTCCAAATCCTGTCCAATTAATTTAATCTACCACAGGTGGACTCCAATTAAGTTGTAGAAACGTCTCAAGGATAATTTGTAGAAACAGGATGCACCTGAGCTAAATTTCGGGTGTCATAGCAAAGGGTGTGAATACTTATTTACCTCATTTTATTTTTAATAGATTTGCAAAGAATGAAAATAAAAAAACCTATTTCACTTTGTAAATATGCTTTATTGTACATAGAAGGTTGAATGTTTCAATTTAATACATTTGGGGATTAGATGTAATATAATAAAATGTGGAAAAAGTGAAGGGGGATGAATACTTTCTTGATGCACTGTCAGCCTCTCCCATTTGTATGAACACCCATCCTGTTGTTTTGTAAATTTCTCATCTCTAGTCACATCTGTTTCTAGGCTGCCCAGAGGATGAAGACTCCGGCTAAATATATAGTCGGAACCTCCACTCTGCCTTTCAATCCTTCTACATTCGGAGAGGTATGGCACGTTATCTTTTAAGGATTTCCTAACAACGAATTTTCCTGACGTTTAACTTTTTGTGTTTGCTTGGTCTAAAATTAGAAAAACAGTCCGAAAGGTTCCCAGAATTTGTTGGGATACCCTCCAAAAAACGCTAAACCTTGAAGAACAAACATTTAATTAAATATATCAAATCTCTTTAATTATAATGCCAATACATACTACAAACTGCAATACATAAATAAACAAAAATAAATCTAAATTTGAGAAAGTTTTCTCGACCATTCCAACCGCTCCTTTGCTCAAGTCTCCAAAAGTAAAACATTTCTCAACTTTATGCAAATTCCAAGAGTTTGCTAGGCGTTAATCAAATGGGTATCAACGCCCCCCATCCCCCAACTTGACTTGGAAGACATGTTTCAGTGCAAGTTATGTCAATTTGTAATTCAAGTTGTGTTAATGTAAGTGCATAAATATGATAACGTTTAATGGACAAGTATTTCTGGTGCCGACTAGTCGCATACATCAGTCGCGTACATCACTACTATCTTTTTCCCTTTTTTATCCTCCGTGGAATGGAAACTTTTGACTCTCTCTTGTTGTTAGCAGTGTTTATACGTTTCTTTGGCTAAAAGCATCTGCTACATGATACTTATGTCATGTAAAATGAAATAGTCCAATGGATTTTGGTCTGTAGTGGAGTACCCGTGAACCTGTCCCCCCCCCCCCCCAGATGGTGTTATACCTGAGGACGTGCTTGGCCTACAGTGCGGGGGCCTCCCCTGTGTCCAAGAGCCTGGCCGACATGCAGGACGACGCCCTCGCCATTGGCCGCTATGTCCACTCCCTCCTGAGCGCTGACCTGGACCCCGGCCCCACAGGGGTCAACCCCGTATACGTCTACATGGACTTGCTGCAGCAGCTGCTTTCTGCCGTGGGAGGTGAGGAGGGAATCAGTGGATAGTCACAGTAACAGGGAGTAATAAGAACATAGATCAGTAATTGCGTTGGGTCCATGGGGTTCCATTCTGTCTACCCGGTTAGATGTTTGGTATGCAATAGAGACATTCATATTAAGCATACAATAGAACATGGTTAAATATTCAACTATTATTATGTGGTGGTGAAGGAGGAATTTATTGGTTCAGTGGGGTGTTTTCTCCTCCACAGGGATTCCAGTCATGTACTGTCTTCTGGAGGTGGTCTCTGTCTGCCCTGACCAACTGGCCCCCAAATTTGCCGACAAAATTGACTGGATCAAAGTGAGGGCTTTTTCCGATTATCAAGAAATTTCGTTTTGAATTAGGTTTGAGGATTGAAGCCTGAGGCAGGGTCCGAAATTAACCCCCTGCACTCACCACAGCAAGGTTGATTTTATGTTTGCAGAGTAAAGCGCTTCAAACTAAATAAACTGCATTATTATTAATTATAGGAAGGCTGCCTGCCACACTTGTGGATGAATTATTGTACCAAACTAGTATAAAAAAAGCGTCTTTACTTTCACTACTTTGGTGCAAATTGTCCTAGCGCTGTTGCTGTTCTCTGCTTTTGACACACAAGCTCAAGCTTTACTCTACCTGCTGCGTCCTTCAATTCAACTTCAATTAAATTCAATCCAACTCTACAAACAATCACGTGCCCCGATATGCTGTTATCTACTCGCTAATTTGTTGTAAATGGCCATATTCCAAATTCCACTGCATAACGTTGACATTAGGGCTCTGGAACTGCTTGTTTAAAGTTACCTGCAATGGTTTAAATTTTGCAGACGATTATGATTTTTGCGTTTATTACAAAGTTTAACATTTACGGTTACACCTAATGGTTATGTTTTCTGTGTGCTCAAATATATATTCAGTCTCAGTCAGCTGTAGTCACAGTCATTTCACCGTGTAAAGAAAGAAATAACAATATTAGCCACGCCAAAAAGTGCCAATGTGCTTTTGGACTTTTGGAAGAATTTATGAATGGTTGTTATGTTGAGAAGGGGGCGAATGCCAAGCCCACTGAAAATGAAGCTGAATTCAAGCTACTATGTGATAATGTGACTTTGGGCTGTAGCTTATGGTTCATGTGAAAACAGTTTCTTAACTTCATATTATATCTAAGCCCGATCATTTATGACCAAACAGCAGTGACAGAGGGAGTTGTCAGATGCTGGTTACAGTAAAAGGCTAATACGATTGATTTGTAGTTTGCTCTTTCTTCGTTCTCTTGTTTGAATGCAACATACTACCATCACACAATGCAATGTAGGCCTACTGAAGGCCTACTTAAATTTCTAATATTGGCCGTTAAAAAATGTGATTGGCGTGTGCTTTAAGGGAGATGATCTTTTTATGGGGTTAGGGCATTATAATCAATAAGGCCGTATGTTAGGTGTGCGTCATGAAGACTGAAGAATGTTGAAATATCATGTCATGACCACCCACCTATAATTCAACATCACGTCTTTTTAAACACCCTTCCCTCCGCTCTCGTATTCCTCTCCCTCTCCTCCTTCTCTTTTCCAGAGTCTGATGAACACTAACAAAGAGGATGTGAGGGAGCTGGCAGCCCAGCTCTATGCTGTGGTGGTGTCCACCATGTCTGGGAACCAGCTCAAGACTGCCGTGCAGCACCTGGTGAAGATAACTAAGGATAACCACGTAAGCTCGCCTCTCAGTAGCTCTTAACGAAACGGTAATGCAGCCCATTTAGAATGTTAGTTATAGACAATGAGTCATAGTGTAAATATGTAGATATGCAGTACCAATCGTATGTATGGATACAATTTCGCATTCACTTGAATGGGAAAGTGTCCAAACTTTGACTGATATTGTTTACAGTGCCTCCGGAAAGTGTTCACAGCGTCTCACTTTTAACACATTTAGTTATGTCACGGACTTACTCCCCCAAAAATGATTTTACATACCGAAATGACAAGGTGAAAAGTTTTGTTTGGATTCTTGCAAAAAAAATAAAAAAATCACTAAGAAGTCACATGCACATGTATACACTTGAGCTTAAGTGCCTCCTGTTTCCACTGTTGATCCTTAAGACGTTTCTACAGCTTTATTGGAGTTCACCTGTGGTAAATTCAGTTAATTATTAATGATATAATTAAACTAGGCACCACTCATCACCAGGCTAATACCATCCCTACAATGAAGCATGATGGTGGCAGCATCACGCTGTGGGGATGTTTTTCAGCGAAAGGAACCAGGGGACTAGTCAGGATAGAGAGATATAATAATAATAATAATACATTAAATTTATAAGGCACCTTTCAAGGCACTCAAGGTATAGAGGCATCCTGGATGAAAACCTGCTCCTGAACTCGGAGTGGGGCGATGGTTCATATTTCAGCTGCACAGTGGCTTCAGGACATGGCTGTGAATGTCCTTGAGTGGCCCAGCCAAGGCCCAGACCATCCAATAGAATATGTGGAGAGATCTGGAAATGGCTGTGCACCGACGCATCCCATCCATACTGCTGGAGGCTGCAAATGGGAATAGGTGAAAATGCCAAAAGATATGAACACCCACATGTACATGTGATTTCTCAGTTATTTCTTTTAATGAATTTGCAAAAATCTCCAAAAGGGAATGTGTTATTTGAGGGAAAAAATAATCAGTCAGTCAATTTTGGAATTAAGCGTGACATAAAAAATATGACAAAAGTGAAGCGCTGTGAAGACTTTCCAAATGCACTGTATTTAGACGGAATGGGTTGGGTGAGCAAGTCAGGCGCAAATTTGCGGCCGTGGTATCGCTCAGACTGGGTGTAGTGATAGCTGTCGGTCCATTGTTCATTCTATGATATTAATTGGTGACCTAATTGTGTTAAAGCGCTTTGAGTGTTGAAAAAAGCGCTTAAAACTAAATAAAATGCGTTATTATTATTATTTTTATTATTGTATTTAAGGTTGTTAAGAACAATTAGAACAATTTGTAGACAATCATCAATATTTGTTGCCCTCAGTTTCACCTTGCAGCATGTTCATTTGTATTGGCTTCTTGAAACTCAGAGCCCTGAGACCCAGCACGGCGCCATCTTGGCTCTGGGTTACATGGTGGGCCTGTACATGGGCCGGAGCAAGGCCTTCTCCTCGGGGGACTCCACCAACAAAAGGGAGCAGCGAATGAGCAGCACCCCCCAGGAGGACGAGGAGCTCATCGCCATGGCGACCAAAACCATCGGTAGGTGGTGACCTGTCACCCCGTGGTTTTAGATGCAGCCAATCGATTGAGTGTACGGGCGTGCGTGCACGCGCACCCTGTTAGTGTGTATGTGATGACGATTATGGTGAAGTAATGTCTTTGTGTGTATCCTGCAGGTTTGTTCCTGGACAACAGCAGTTCCCTGCTGGCGGTGGCTGCCTGCACAGCCCTCGGGGAGATCGGTCGGAACGGGCCACTGTTGATTCCTGCAGACGGAGAGGGTTTCACCAAATTGTCCACCGTGGAGAACCTGCTGGCACGCATCCCCTCTGGCAAGGAGAGCACTAAGGTACACCCCCACCAACATACTAACCCAGCCATCAATTAGAGCCCCAAGGGACACCACCACCACCCTAATCCAACCATTGTTAAGATCACCAAGGTCTTGACTGTCTTTTTCTAAGCTGTAAGCAAATACCTGGTCACGTGGCTGTTGTGTTTAATGGCTGATCTTAATACATGTTGGTATACAGCATATCTTTCAATTTGAAATATAAATATGACTGCAACGTTTAAGATGTAACTACCTGTGTTTGTCTACTGTATATCTTTTTTAATATGAGTATGACTGTCATGGTGTCCCCCCTTAGATGAAAGAACGTGCCATCCAGACTCTGGGCTACCTCCCAGTAGGAGACGGAGACTTCCCTCATCAGAAGAAGCTCCTCCAGGGCCTCATGGACTCCGTGGAGGTACCGGCTCCATAAAACACAATCGCACCACGAAACACATGGGTCACATTTCATATGCCCGAGTCCATACTCATAAATACAATGAAACATTCAGTGATGATAATGTCCCTCATTGCAGGAGACTGAATTAAGAGGAATTGGTGTATATGTTTGTCGACTGATCTATTACTTTCTATTACACCAAAAACCAACGTTCTTAAGAAACAGACGGTTTTGTCATCTCTGGCCCCCTTTCCTCGGCCTCTTTCAGGCTAAGCAGGTGGAGCTGCAGTTTACTGTGGGAGAGGCCATCACCAGCGCTGCCATAGGAACCTCCTCTGGGGCCGCCCGGGACCCCTGGACCTGCACTGATGAGCAGTACATGCCCCCAGACAGTACGTACACACACACACACACACATACACACACACACACACACACAAGCAGTATAGCGCCCCAGAAAGTATGTGTACACACACACACACACACACACCAGCAGTACAGGCCCCCAGACACACACACCAGCAGTACAGGCCCCCAGACAGTACGTACACACACACACACACACACACACACACCAGCAGTACAGGCCCCCAGACAGTATGTACACACGCACACACACACCAGCAGTACAGGCCCCCAGACACACACACCAGCAGTACAGGCCCCCAGACAGTACG